>BSBK01013464.1:0-52500 GCA_027943335.1 Chamaecyparis obtusa | reverse complement strand
TTGTAAACCAATAGAGAACTACCAGGGATAGTGAGCTCCACACTTGGAGACTTGAAATACCTGCTAATCAGTGAATGTTAAGTGAGTAAAATTGTTTTGTATAAAACCAAATAGAAATCAGAATTGGAGTAGGACAACAACAACAATTAGTATTCGTGGAGGGAATAGTAACTCTAGGAAGTCACATAAACTCTATTGAAGGAATTTTCAATTAAGGGAACCCTCTTTGACTAAAAATATTGGAGACATTCAAAGACTTGAATTATATTGACAGAATTGAATATTTCCTGAAGAACATTAGAGTAAGTGAGAATCATTACTCTTTGGATAGAAGGGTTGTCCAACTATTGCTTCTAGTTGCGAATGGATCGGTTTGTAGACTGAGATTGTAGTTATTTGGGTGATCAATGAATCTAATCTTATTGGATAAGTTTAATAGTGTGATGTAATTGGTCACATGATGGGAGAATTTTTGACAACGTGATGGAAAAACCATGTCTTCTGTAAGTTGCAATGATCAAATTCCATGAGAAGACATGTTGGGTC
Source organism: Chamaecyparis obtusa (assembly GCA_027943335.1). NCBI lineage: Eukaryota > Viridiplantae > Streptophyta > Pinopsida > Cupressales > Cupressaceae > Chamaecyparis > Chamaecyparis obtusa. The sequence goes on along the minus strand of BSBK01013464.1, from coordinate 51,954 downwards.
ATGTGGATAACTATTGTAATCAGTTATATTAGATGATAATTAGGCCTTTATAGGGATTACACATCCATTATGTTTCTAGGAGAAGGATTATATAAAGGAGATGGCTAGCATTGTAAGGCTAGCTATTTATTGTAATATCATGATGTGGATTATTTGGAGATATAACATGGACCAAGATTGGATGTAGATCATATTTATTGTCTCATAATGAATTACTAGGATAGGTACCAATCTTACTATTATGAGACAGTAAATAATATAAGCTCCTCAAGCATGAGTTGGATGATGTGGATACTTTAGTTCTTATATCTACATAATCCACATCATCCAACTCATGCTTGTGGACCAAGATTGGATGTAGATCGTATTTACTATCTCATAATGACTTCCTAGGATAGGTACCAATCTTACTATTATGAGACAGTAAATAATATAAGCTCCTCAAGCATGAGTTGGATGATGTGGATACATTAGTTCTTATATCTACATAATCCACATCATCCAACTGATGCTTGAGGAGCTTATATAATAATCAACTGATTAATGTTTTTGGTTTTGATGTAGTCCTCTCCAACTCATGCTTGAGGAGCTTATATAATAATCAACTAATTAATAATTTGAGGGATGTTTTAATTGCCTGTTCTAATCACTGATTTGAGGAATAGTGACAATGACTGTGAATAAAGACTATATTCTTATTGTTTTGAAATTTTATGAGGGGTTTTATGTAATCTTAGGTTGGAATCAAATCCATTGTTTGATTATGGGAAGAAGCACTGTTGTAAACCAATAGAGAACTGCTAGGGACAGTGAACTCCACACTTGGAGACTTGAAATACCTGCTAATCAATGATTGTTGACATTACATATAACATGGAAAACAATGTAGTCAACCTTATTGAGAAACCTAAGGGTATGTGCAAGATCATGAGGGGCCAAACTATGCCCTTAAGTGGAAATGAAAAATCAGCAAATCAGGGTTAGTCAACTTGACGTGAAAATTTCAACTAGCTATGAACCTAATATCAAAAAGTTGTAAGAATAGAATCTATAGAAAATTGAATGTAGTTTCTAAACTACTAGGCCTTTTTTGAGAAAAATTTAATATGATTGGTGAAAAGTATAGATTTCAATGCAGCAATACAAAAATTTTAGGAAAAAAATAAGAAGTAGGTGTATGTCTGACCACCTTAATCATAATCAAATGATAATATTTTATTATAAGATTTTATATATAAGTAGTAGACTCATGCCCGAATGTGACGCATATTTTTTTGTAATTTTATTCCCAAAAAAAATTAATTATGAATTTTTTTCTACAACGTTTTCAAAATAAAAAAACTCCCGTGTCTGACAACCTTAACTCAATCAAAAATTTACAAAATTCAATTTTTATTTATTTTTCCTTATAGTAGGCGAAGCATAGAATGTGACACATTTTTCAAATTTAAAAAATGTTTTACCGTCTGAAAGTTATAGTCATTTTTCAATCAGTATATAAATCAGCCCTTTAGAGGTAGCTCAATTAGAAAATAACTAATAATTACTTACCGAATTCAAAATTTGATAGCAATTATATCGATAGAAAGCTGATAATCTCCTTAAGATACCCTTTTCATTTTATCAAATTTGGGTGAAAAAAAAGTTGTCAGTTACATTGTCAAAGTTTTGAACTGACATCGCCACTTTTTGGCCCCTCATGATCTTGCACATACCCCTAAACCTATTCCAAAACCTAGGCTTGAACCTTGCATAACCTTTGATATCAAGGAAACTATTAAGCTTGTTGATGGACCCCTATACATTACTATGAAGATTAATCAAGAGCTCTCTTGAGGAGTGCTTATTGATCCTATGTATGGTGACTGTTATTACCAAATAACATCTCTTTACCTAACAATTTCATCAAGAAACTTATGAAAAATCTGATGTCATGGTTAAGGTGCATGATTGTTTTACTTGTTCTACCATAAGTTTTATGATCCTTCCTATTGAAGTTGGTAAGAAGTGCTTAGATTGTCACCTTTGTCACTATTCCTAAATCCAATCAATTCCAAGTAAGACTAGGTCATCCTTGGCTTACTTTAATGAGAGTTATACCTTCTACTATCCATGAATGTTTGAAGTTCCCTCATAATGGAGAAATAATCATGGTCAATCAGAAAGTCATGGAAAGTTCCTTATAGATATTTGAAGAGAGTCTTATTAATCATTACATTACTTGCAATATGTATGCTGATATTTCATTGTCTCTATATATGCTAAGTGTTTATATAAGAGTGGGGATATGCTATGTAACTTTACTTAGTCACGGTCTTAATTATATAAGGATATATACTTAATCGTAGGATAAACTTGAATAAAAAATAGATAATTTTAAAATAGAAATATGAGGGGACTGGGATATTATAAAATAATGAGCATATCTTTGAGAAATATCCTAAGATTGTAGGGCTCAAATATTCATTGTGATTAATACAAGTTTGTAAACATTGATTGATGTATTTTGAGGTCATATAATATGGAAATAAGAAAACACCTACATAAATCTTGATATCATCACAATATAACATATTTTGATTCTCTGCAAATTTGAACAAGTTTTCATTGTGGAAAGTGTAGAGATATACTAGAAGCCTATTTCCATTCATTGTGATGAATTAGAAGTTCACTGTCATCAATTATTGGCCTGAATATATTTTGTATATTCTGTGTTAACTATTTAGATGCCTGGGGTTACTTGACAGGCTATAAGTTTTGAGTTTTTTTTGCAACAGTCTAGGTTCTCACCAAGATATGGCCTTCCCATGAATTCCAAGGGCCCAGATTTCATGGGAAGCATTCATCTAACATGTATTATGATATTCTAACATCTTTTATGCAGGAACAGTGCTAATCATCATTGACTGTAATGAAACAGTGAGGGTTTCTTTGATGAAGTTTGTAGGTATAGTGCAGCAGTAGCAAATCGGTCTGAAGGAGGAGCATATATTATGATTTGAATCATCATATAATGATCATTTCATGGTATTAACTCATAGACTCGTAGATGTGTTACAGTATTGTTTTCTGTCACACAATGCTTACTAGCATTGCAATTGATTTATAAATTTTCTTATCTCTTCCTTATGAAGAGTAACTTGTATATTTTGTAATAGGCAGGTAATCTCTGAGTCTCATGGAGTAATGAAGCTCTTTTGCATTAGGATTTGAAACTACTTTGATCCTCGTTTCAAAATTTTTAAATATGGAGCAATCACGGTATAATTTTTGGGTGGCAATGGAGAATCTAGTGCATCAAAGGGTCCCCTCTCTAGGGATGCAACTGTCCATGGTGCCCTAAGTAATTCAAAAAAACCCTTCGCATGCAACTTTCCGTGGTGCCCTTAATGAATGTGTAATGATATTTTCTTAGTCTGTACAAGCTTACATATTGACTGTCACATGCCTCTCTCTTCTTGTCATTTTGTAATAGGGAGGTAATCTCTGAGTCTCACGGAGTAATGAAGCTCTTTTTCTATTCATAACAACAATTGCAAGCTTCACATGATGACCCTTCTTCAATATGGATATTAAATTATTTCCTTTTGAACATTTATTTTAGAGTCACAATCCTTCAATATTTTGATGACAATAATGTTGATTTAACAAATAACATTTCCCATTATACTCCACAATTTAATTATTGTATCAACTCACCAATCTATGATAAATGTTGTATGTCCACAGTTCCTTCATGGACTTTGACTGTAACTCATCACCATGCGGGTCTTATTGTAGCACAGGCCGCCTTTCTTCAATCCCAAATACCGAGAACAAAGTATAAGCAATTGACTATCGTGTAGGAATGATAGTCAATATTCTTTGGCCACTCCAAACAATACTGCAATACACATTCCGGCAACACCTGTCAAGATATATGTCTCTGACTCAATGTATATATCATAAATTAATTTAGCAACCTTCCCTTATCTGGATCCACAGCCAATCTAAATATGGATATATCTCATTCCCTTAGCCAATAATATCTACCTAAAAATGAATGAAATAGTATGTCTTTGTCCTGTCTTGATTATGTCTTATATGTTAATTATAATATGCCACTATTTAAGCACAATACTCCATATATCCTATGGTCAAAGTGCTATAGTACAAGACACCAAATTCAGTCACACCGAATCAACAATTTCAACAAATACAAGTCCATACCCAAAGGTTAACGCACTTGGAGAAAGCCACAATATTCATCAACACAAAAATCAATGGGATGCTAATTCCAATACCTCGGTAGAATTCTTAGATGCTAAGGTTTCGTGGCTCCCTGTCTTGTTGGAGTCAATAGTATGATACTCAAATACTATTATTTAAGTTGTGTTATTGGCATTTGAAGAAACCTTCCATGAGTATTGAGTTAATTGAAATCAGTACACTCCAAGTTGTTCGAAAATGTTGTCTTACTCGATAAATCAATTCCACCTTGAGTTTTGACTTTCCCACTCAAAATTCACTTGGTCAAACACAACTTGATTGTCCATGTTTAAATGATTGTATATGTGTGTATGTGTGTGTATACACACACATGTACACACATTTGTGTATGTGTGTATATATACACATGTGTGCATATGTGTATATATGTGTGCATGCGCATTCTCAATTCAAAGTGGGAAAAATCTTATTTTCGATGTGAGGGAGAGAAGCCAAACATAAAGAACATGAAAATAAACATGATAGCTACAAAACATAAATGTAGGTATCACAACAGATGAGGAACATAAATGTAGGCATCATGGTCCCTATTGTTTGGAGACACAACATAATTGAATGCTATACCCAGAAAATGCAACACAAGCACTACACTTGCAGTTTTAAGTTGACACCATGGATCTAGAAACCATATATAGATTCCTTATCTTTGGTTTTTGGATCTTGCAGTGTCAACTTAGAACTACAAGAGTAGTGGTTGCATTGCATTGTCTGGGTATACCACTCAATTATGTTGTGTTTCCAAAACATTGTGACCATGATGCCTACATTTATGTTTCTCAGTTTTTGTGTCCCAGGACCCCTTATGACCCTTTACGATCCCTAAGAATACATCTTAGACATCTTAAAGTGTTGTAAAGGGTCATAAGAGGATCCTAGGAGGGGCTAGATGAGCTTCCACCTTCACGTGGTTGGCCCTGTTAAGTAGAGAATGTTAAACTATTATCAAAACAAAGAGAAGCTCAATAATTTATATCTGAATACCAATTTTGTTCCTATCAAACCGTCAAAACATTTAAATATCCTTTTAAATTTCTATTAAAAATAAAATATTTAATAAACATTTACTTACAGATTTGTGTGCTTGTCTGAGTTTGATACGCAGATCAAGTTGTACGACCTTACTTGAACAGGATCTATTCTGAAGGTTGTACAACTTGATTTGCGTATCAAACTTAGACAAGCACACAAATCTATAGGTAAACAAAGCTTTCTTATTTAGTTTGAATTTTCTCGAGGCTGTGGATATACACAATGAAAATACTTTGTTCAATCATTGTCACATTTTTTTTTAACCAAAAATTAGTATTGGTTGATTTTTTGACCTTTAAAAACCATTAATTTTGACAAGAATGCTATGCATTCGACGTCAATTTCATCAAATATTGGTCAAATATTTAGTCTCAATTTTGACGTCAATGTCGCCAAAGTTGGCCTCAATTCTACCAGCTTCAAGCCATTAGTTCGATGAAGAGTCGGTCGATAATTAGACCACTACGTAGGTCAAAATTTTGACAATGGGTTTTCCTGTAGAATAATTGACGAAAAAACTTCGACAAGAGTTTTAGTCGTCTGTTCGACCAATTGTTGTAAAAAATTTGACTAATGCTCGTCGAAAAATAGGGTAAAATTTACTAGTGTTTGGTTTATGTTGGTTTCTAGTGTTAGAGTTCAATAGGAAATATTAATCATGTTAAGGGTCGTACTAGATGTTAAGGGTCTTATTGGGTCTTATTAATCATGTTAGGTCTTAATAGGAAATATCAGGTCTTATTATTCATGTTCTCTCTTAAGGGGTCCTATTACATCTTGTTAATCATGTTAGGTCTTAATTGGTCCTAGAGAGAGAGAGAAAGTTCATGTGGGTTTCTAGTATTTTGGTTTATGTTGGTTTCTAGTGTTAGAGTTTAATATAAAATATTAATCATGTTAAGGGTCCTATTAGATGTTAAGGGTCTTATTAGGTCTTATTAATCATGTTAGGGCTTAATAGGAAATATTAGGTATTATTACTCATGTTAGGTCTTAAGGGGTCCTATTATGTCTTATTAATTTCATGATAGGTCTTAATTGATCATATTAGTCACATGTTAAGTCTTAATTAGTCTTAATTAGTCAATTAATAGGTCGTATTAGTTCTTAAGGGTCCTATTAGGTCTTATTAATAGGGTAAAAACATGATCAAGTGTCACCCTTTTGGCTAACAAGGGTGACTCAGCCGAATTAGTCTAGGCCCAGTGGGACTCGGTCGAGTCCCATTCGATCGAATATATGTAGGTGCCACGCGGCACCGAATGGAACCTACGTGGTGAGGAGGACTCGGCTGAGTCTACTGGGGATTTTAAATACCCCAAAAAAATGCCCCAAGCCCCTCATTTGCACATTGAGGGGCTAAGGATTGCAATCAGCGAGGAATAGTGCGCACTCGGTTGAGTACCAGGTAGGTGTTTTTTATTTTTATTTTTAAATGGTTAGTGTTTTTTAATTGTTTTTTTTATATTTATATGCAAAAAAAATGTCATTTTTTTTATTAGCGTTGTAATTTAAATGTTGATAAGTAGGAGATATTATCCACAACAATTGTAATTTAATGTCATTTTTTACTTAGCATTGTAATTTAATGTCATTTTTTTACTTAGCATTTTAAATGTTGTAATTTAAATGTTATTTTTTTTCCATTTATGAAATGTATATTATTGATGCACACTAAATGTAAATGTAAAATTAAAACATAGAAATGTATTTACCTAAAAATGTACAAAATCGAAACATAAATTCAAAAGTTTGAAACTTAAACATACAAACCTAAATCCTAGAAAAACATATATAATTTACGCAAAACGTAAACTGAAACCTAAAAACATATTTAAATAGTACACAATTTACATAGTTAATTTAAACAATTTTTCAATAAAATTTATTTAAAATGATTACTTGAAATATAACTTAAATATATATATCCCACTAAGTTATTTTCCAAAATAAATATATATATATTAAGAGTTAGAATATAAATCTAAAATCCTTAACATTTTTTTTTGACAGACAAAATTATACTTTTAAGACCTAATAATACCTAATCTTAAGACATAATAGGACCAATTATAAGACCCTTAAGACCCGATACCTGACCTAATAGTACCAATTAAAACATAATGGACTAGACTCTTACTTACCTAATAAGACCATTTAAATTAAGTCTTAAGACCACTTAAGACTTAATTTAGTCTACCGAATAGGACCTATTGGGACCCTTAAGACCTAGAATAGGAGTGGTTTAAGACCTAATAGAACTTAATAGACCCTTAAGACCCAATAGGAACCAATAGGACCCTTAAGACCCAATATGACCCAATAAGACCCTTAAGACCTAATAGGACCCTTAAGACCCAATAGGACCTAATTAGGACCCTTAAGACGGACATAAGATCCTTAAGACCCTTAAGAATTTAAGACTAGATTAAGACCTAATTAAGACCCATAAGACCCTTAAGACCCATGAGCCCCTTTCCAAATTATTATATTTTCACCATTTCTTTTATTATAATTTAAATATAATGTTTTTCCCTCCCTAGTTATGGAAATTTATATTCAAACTCTAGTAAACTGATTTAAAATTTATCAAGCAAAATTATTGTCACTTGATTTAGATTTTGGAAATTTACATATTAAATTCATTTTTTTCATGTGTGCTAAATTAAATGTGTGTCCATAAATATTCATTCAAATTAGTAAATTTATGCGTGCATGAATTAGTTCTAGTACCATGATTGAATACACATGTGTAAATGCATGAATTTAAATTTTGTTTAAATATTTAAAAATATTACATGTACTATATGCATTTAAATTTTTAAAAATATTTAATTTATATATATGTAAATGCATTTGAAAATTAGTTCATTTGTGTTTGAGGTTTTAAATTTGTTTTCATGTTTACTTGCAGCGAGCATTTTTTATCTATCTAGATCTCTAGATATATATATATTACCTTTGTGTGTGCATATCATTCATGGCTTCTAGTGGTACAGATCATAGTGTCTATAATACTCAAGGATCATGAGCTCCATCACAGCAGCATGGTACTTAGACCCCATAGAGTAGAGCTAGTCGTAGAGATGAGACTATCTCTAGGATGCAGGCCACTCTAACTGCATTAGAGTAGACACTACAAAATAAAACTACTCTCCCTAATAGGGAGAAATTGACATCTATACACACTGAGCTCATGAGAATGATTCAGAAGGCTAAATCATACAATCCATATGATGATGTATCAATTGATACTTTTTATTATAGCCTCTCTAGCACTGTCAGAGGGACAGTGGATTGGAGGATAGTTGATTCAGATATTTTAGTCACTCAGGTTAAGAACATGTTTGGCACCCATTACATCAATAAGAGGGTGGTTCAAGGATATAGGGTCACAAAATGTAAAAATGACTTAGTGGCCCCTTTTATATACCCTAGATGGTTAGCAACTCATCATATGTGGCCCCAAAAGGATGAGGTGCCACTATATTTTTGCAAATAATTATTTGCAGAGCTTCATTTGGGCTACGATGTTGATTACACTAATTTACCCCCACATGTTGGTCAGGGTCAGGGGAGATATCAGGATAAGTGTAGACGACCTAACATACCACAACCCCCTAGTAAGAGGGCATTGGTGGGTCAAAACCTTTTGGTTCTTCCAAAAGGTTTGGAGACCTACACTGGAGCTAGGCAGGTTGCAGCTGAGGACACACATTTATTTATGTATTCTATCATTGCCACCATCGCGACTCAGATCAAGGAGTTGTCAGCTGATCGCGTATCACCTTCTAGTCCATTTTATGACCCATACATCAGATTTGATCTTCCTACTCCATATGAGATAGGATGACTACTCGAGGATTGCATGCACGAGATTAGCTCTATGTTAGTGAGTGATCTCATGGATTCTTACCAGAGGATTCCTACATTGCATGGGATTGAGCCCCGTGATATGCCTACTTTCATTGGAGGAGGACAGTGTCGTAGATCCTCCATAGGCAGCACTTAAGGACAAGGCTCAGATGCAGTGGTAGGTACCTTAGATAGATAGAGTGTGGATGATCTTACACCACCTCCACAACATACACAGGCTCCCACACAATAGACACAGGCTATGACCTCATGATTTCACCGTGGATTCTTAGATTTGCTTATGGATGAGGCCATTGATCCTAGTGTGGTGTCCTTTCACTCTTCTAAGTTATCCAACCTTGGATGTGCATTACAACAGGTAAGAAACTAGATTTAATTTCAATTGATATAGATATATGTACATATAGTTCTATATTTAAATTTAAATTTATTTAAACCTGGTACAGGACATTACGATGAGTGTAGCATATGGAGATTTAGAGGAGCCTACTGATCCAATTCATCAGGATACAGAGGTACAAAATAATTTAAAAATTAAATTTTATAATTTATTTGATGAGTTCTTAAATCTGTACATTTTAATTTAAGCTCAAGTCATTATATATATACGTGTGTGTGTGTGTAAATTTATTTATAAATTGTTATATGTATGTACATTTACAGACTCAGGTCCTGCAGGATGAGGATCCACATAGGCCCGGACATCTAGCACATGATGGAGATCATTGATGTAGTTGATGTGTTCATAGATTTAGATCTATGGCATTGATTTTGATCTAGAGTGTACACATGTTTGATGTTTTACATTGATCTAGATTTACATTGATACATGTTTGGATTTTGTGATATCTAGACATTTACATTGATAGATCTACATGTTTGGATTTTGCACAATATAGACATTTACATTGATGTACACATGTTTGATTTTTGTGATATATTATAGACATTTACATTGATATATGTACGTGCATGTTTTGTACATTGATCTAGATTTGTACATTGATACTTGTTTGGATTTTGTCATATCTAGACATTTACATTGATAGATCTACATGTTTGGATTTTGCACAATATAGACAAAAATTTACATTGATGTACACATGTTTGATTTTTGTGATATATTATAGACATTTACATTGATATATGTATGTGTATGTTTTGTACGTTGATCTAGATTTGTACATTGATACATGTTTGGATTTTGTGATATAGACATTTACATCAAGATGTACACATGTTTGATTTTTGTGATATATTTCTAGACATTTATGTATTGATATTTCTAGAAAAGGTATTCAATTCAGGTGATCAATCTATTCTAATCAATTGAAAAAAGAATCAATCAAATTTCAATTTAAATTCAATTTAAATATAGACCTATCTAATCAATCTAATCAATAAATAGAAATATAGACCTAGTCTAATCAATCTAATCAATAAATTGAAATTAAAATTCAAGTAGAAAGTAAATTGAAAGTTCTAGAATCAATTAAAATTCAATTTACCTATCTAATCAATCTAATCAATAAATAGAAATTTATAGACTAGAAAAGGTATTCAATTCAGGTGATCAATCTATTCTAATCAATTGAAAAAAGAATCAATATAATTTCAATTTAAATTCAATTTAAATATAGACCTATCTAATCAATCTAATCAATAAATTGAAATTAAAATTCAAGTAAATAAATTGAAAGTTATAGAATCAATTAAAATTCAATTTACCTATCTAATCATTCTAATCAATAAATAGAAATTTATAGACTAGAAAAGGTATTCAATTCAGGTGATCAATCTATTCTAATCAATTGAAAAAAGAATCAATCCAATTTTAATTTTAATTCAATTTAAATATAGACCTATCAATTGAAAAAAGAATCAATCTAATTGTAATCAATTTAAATATAGACCTATCAATTGAAAAAAGAATCAATCTAATTGTAATTTAAATTCAATTTTAATATAGATATTTACATTGATATATGTATGTGTATGTTTTGTACATTGATCTAGATTTGTACATTGATACATGTTTGGATTTTGTGATATAGACATTTACATCAAGATGTACACATGTTTGATTTTTGTGATATATTTCTAGACATTTATGTATTGATATTTCTAGAAAAGGTATTCAATTTAGGTGATCAATCTATTCTAATCAATTGAAAAAAGAATCAATCAAATTTCAATTTAAATTCAATTTAAATATAGACCTAGCTAATCAATCCAATCAATAAATAGAAATATAGACCTAGTCTAATCAATCTAATCAATAAATTAAAATTAAAATTCAAGTAGAAAGTAAATTGAAAGTTCTAGAATCAATTAAAATTCAATTTACCTATCTAATCAATCTAATCAATAAATAGAAATTTATAGACTAGAAAAGGTATTCAATTCAGGTGATCAATCTATTCTAATCAATTGAAAAAAGAATCAATCTCATTTCAATTTAAATTCAATGTAAATATAGACCTATCTAATCAAGCTAATCAATAAATAGAAATATAGACGTATCTAATCAATCTAATCAATAAATTGAAATTAAAATTCAAGTAGAAAGTAAATTGAAAGTTCTATAATCAATTAAAATTCAATTTACCTATCTAATCAATAAATAGAAATTTATAGACTAGAAAAGGTATTCAATTCAAGTGATCAATCTATTCTAATCAATTGAAAAAAGAATCAATCTAATTTCAATTTAAATTCAATTTAAATATAGACCTATCTAATCAATAAATTGAAATTAAAATTCAAGTAAATAAATTGAAAGTTATAGAATCAATTAAAATTCAATTTACCTATCTAATCATTCTAATCAATAAATAGAAATTTATAGACTAGAAAAGGTATTCAATTCAAGTGATCAATCTATTCTTATCAATTGAAGAGAGAGAGAGAGAGAGAGAGAGAGAGAGAGAGAGAGAGAGAGAGAGAGAGAGAGAGAGAGAGAGAGAGAGAGTTAATCTAATAAATCAATTTAAATTCAATTTACCTAGAATCAATCTAATTAGAGAAAGCACTATTGAACTAGAAATATAGACTAGAAAAGGTAATTATTGAACTCACTTGGTCTAATTTCAATTAAAATTCAATTTAGGTTTAATCTTCATATAGATTCAAGTTTAATCTAATCATAAATTTCAAATCAAATTTATAGTCTATAAGTTTCAAATAGGATTTTTAAGTATGCACAAATTAAAATCCTTCAACCTAAAGCTCCTGATACATGTAGTCTGGATCCTCTCTATCCTTTATTATCTCCAAAAGTTTTTCATGCTCTTCAATAAGAAACTTCCACTTTTGGTTTCCACGTGACCCTTTTTTTGGCATAGTTTCAAACTACAATTTCGTCGCTATAATCAAGTGACTATAATGTAGAACTCTTTGTCCAAGCATGTATTCACTAAATTGAATTCCATTTTTGTCAATCTTAGCTTGTTGATAATAGGTTCCTTAAATAACAACTGAACCAGTCGGATATTTTTGTCCATCATCATCGACAACTTCTTCAGGCAACTTGTTTTTTTCATTGGTGCATCTTAGTAGATAATAATCTACACCTTCTACATTCTCAGGATCCACAACCACAACAAAAATATCACCTACACAATTTATATTTATTTGTACAAGTTTGTTATTTAAACCTCAAGAATATAATATATATATAATATATATAGAAACATTCACATGTAATGTAACTAGAAATCAAAAATATGCACCTACATAACAACTAAATCAAAAACACATTCATAGTCAGCTGCATATATAGTATCATGGATGTCTATGATATTGTCATCATCTTCATAAGGAGGCATTCTAATTAACTCTTTTTTATCCCATTTTGAAACATATCCATTTGCAATACTAACACATTGACTCGTTGTGTTGTTGTTAAGACAATCTTCACAAAAGCATGATTTATCTCTTAGTTGAATTAGTGGAGGCTTGTGTTGTCCTGTAGTCATCACTTGATGCAAACTTCTAATTCCAACAATTGATTGACAATTGTAAGGATTCGATCGATTGATATCTAGATTAGATGGATTGATATATAGATCTCAATTTGAAATTATGAAAAATGTGAAATGCAATATATACATGTGTTTCATACATTGTGTAGTTCACATGAGCTATAATATATATATAGATCTACAACAAGTTAAAACACACATGTGATGAACCTATAATATGTATAGTTTTTTGAATTTGAGTTTGAAAAATAAAAGTAAATTAAATAAATACCTATCACTTCCCAAAAGTAATGTTTGTTTTATTTTGTGTCTCGAGTAGCAAAATGATTTTGACACCATTCAACAATTTTCTTTGAGTTCTCTATCATGTTACCTAGAGATATATTTTTAACAATTTAGTATATATATACATGTGTACATGTAATGTAAAGTTAAATAGTCCAGCAAGTAAACAAGTTGAATATCAAATGTATGTACATACATTGAAGTTCATGTTGTCAGAGTGCACGCTTCACACATGTTCTTGCTCCATCATGCTCTCCTTTTCCATGTCCACTTTCAAAGAAGTTCCAAAAAAACTTAATGTTGTGTCTAGCATGTTGCATGGTTAACCAAATAAAAGCTTTTGCAGACTTAAATTGACCTACAATTTAAATTTACAAAATTGTAAATGTTCAACACACACACACACACACACACACACACACACACACACACACACACACACACATATAGAATTGAGAAAATTTAAAAGAAAATTTATAATGCACACGTACTTACCTGCACACCCATCAAACCAGATCCAATGTTGTGAAGCATTTATCCCACGACTCACAAGATTGTTGAAAAACATGTTGAAACAATGAGCCATGTAGCTCCTATCATGAACCCTATCATCACTAATATAGAAATGAACCTCCTTGATCATAATGCATTCATTTTGATCCCTACCCTCTATCTCATCCAAATCATATTGTGCATGTCTATAGGTTACATGCACAAATATTGCAACTTGATCAGAATGATAATATTGACTCTGGAGCTCCTTTTGAGGGGAAAATGTATAGTTCTCCGCAAAATCTACAACTGAAAGAATACAACCAGGTGGGAAATAATTTTTGAAATCATGAAACTATTTAGCTTTCCATCATGCACCATGAGAATGTTGGATATGTGGATAAATCATAGATTGAAATCTATCCATGAATTGAAGATACAATAATTCACTCTCCTTTAATGTATTTTTTTTATTCACCTCTTGTCTTCGTTTGGTATATCTCATATTCAAATCTCTTCCACTGGACTGGTGTTATAACATCAATATTATCAAATTGTAAAGGAAATTTCTACAAATTTTCATAATTATTGCATTCACTTTTTATACACTCGACATTGAATTCATTTGAATCTTCTGATTTATCACATAAAATGGACTTTACAAATTCTGTTGTACTTCCAATAACCATATCTAGATTAAGTATTGTCATAACCTTTTTATATAATTGCAAGTATAAGTGAAACTCAACATGATTTTGACAACATGTTTCACGAACCTTATTTATGTGTATGAAGCAAGGGCGCAACATCTCAAACATTCTTTGACCTATTTTCACATCTGAAAATTCATGCTTGAATGCTTCAAACAATTCACTTTGTGTAGTATCGAAAAAATATTTTGTAAGTGAAATCTTCATATCGGTCTCTTCATCATTCATTTGTATAGTGTCCCTTCTATTGCACGAAACACGAGAGTGGTTGGTCCAAAAATCAATGACCCATCTTCTTACATCTTCAGAAATTATGTCTTTACGGGGAACTCTACAAATCTGTACCCAATTATTTTCAATGTCCATATCCAACATATTTCTCTTCCTAATATATCTTTGAACAGTTCTTTGAGATACCTTGAGTAAATCAGAAATTGTTCAAACTTGATTCCTCTGTGTCAATTTCTTATTAGTTATCATAGTCATCAAGGCTCTTCTAGCTGCATTTGAATCTGGTCCTCTATGATCTTGATGCAGGAGCATCCTGGGTGTAAGAGCAATCTTCCATCACCCAAAAATATTTGTTTTTGCTTTTCAATAAGGGCTATCTTGTGCAAAGCTGCTATTTCTAGAAACTTTCTATTTTTAGTAAGTTGGTCATACGATCTCGGAATGTTCTGATTTCACATGTGGAGGTTAATCTCTGTCATATCAGCCTGCCAGTAAAGTTTCATGGCTAGATCAAGTCTAGTTTTGAAGATATTGAAAATTTTCGGTTTTGGAAACAGGGTGCAGAAACTTTGAACTCAGTTTTGAAGGCTTTAGAGGCCCCGGATGAGGTCAAATTTTGCGCTGAATGAAGTTTGCTTAATTCAAGCGTTGTAGAGCTCCTCGCGCCCTTTTCGAAATGGGGTTACAATAGTCAATCGGGTCAACTGGTGATGACTTATGGTCTTCGGAAGTTGGGTCACCTGAAATGGCAGAAAATGATTTTTCTTCAAAATTTCTGTTCGGGTTTCAAAATTTATTTTGAGCCGACTTTGATGTAATAAATTGAAAAATAAAATAATTCTAAGTTTGGTCGGCCCTATGGGCTAAATTTATGGAACCTTCCCAGGCGGTGGAAAATTGCCTATATAAGGAAGGCTATATTATTGTCTTAGGCAGTTCAGAATAGTTCTGGGTAGTAGATCTGGGTAATAGTTCGAGGCTTTGTCCTACAGAATATTGTAAGGGAATGCCCATGTGGCTTTGCATGTTGTAATTCTAAAAATTTGTAATTCCACATTTGTGGAGATAATAAGAAGCCAATTTTCTGTTCTTGCATATTATTGTTGTTGTTTCTCTATGTCTGTTATGTGTTTGTGGTATTAAGGGGAGCACCCTTCATCAGATCTGCCTTGTTAACAATAGTTAATGCATCTTGTAAATTTTGAATTATTATCTCTTTTAATTTACCTCCTACAATTTTCCTATTATCAATACCCAACAACTCCAAAACTAGAGTCATTTATTTTTTCTTGAATAACTTTGCAAATAATTTTGCTTTTCCCACCAAAGATTTACTCTCAAAATAGTCCATCCACATGTTTTTGAGATGTAATTTAATAGTGCTTTCAGGTACCAGGTGTTCTAGTGCAATTTGACTAATAAGTGATTCCTCATTCATGTCCATCAAATTCTGCATTGTAGGAAAAATGTGTATACTTCGACTACTACTGGTCCTCCCCTAGTTGAGTTGCACCTTCTACAATGATAGGTTCTTCTTCAACATCGACCGGTTTCTCTTCGACAAGTTTCATATGACCTTTCATTTGGTCATGCCTTTTATGATCATACTTCCTTGTTCTAGTCCTTTTATTTCCCATTGCTCAAATATTTAAGCAAGAATTTTTTTATTGTTTTACTATTTCGTCACTGAAAAAATTGCCTTCACACTCCATCGAAACCAAAATATCTTTGTAACTTCCCTGAAAAAATGACTCCTAGCTTCAAAATATCCTTATATCCTAAAATAAGAATGTAAATTTGCAATTGATATATATATTTTTAAAAACATAACACACATATATAGCCTTCAAATTGAAAGGGTGGGTCACCCACGCGACCGCTCATGGGGGGCCAACCTCTTAGGGGACTCGGCCGAGTGTGACTTGGTCGAGTCAAACTCGACCAAGTCCTTCTCGGCTGAGTCATCCTAGGTGGCATGCCAACTTGGCAACCAAAACTTTTAAAACACCCAAAATGCAGAATTTTGCACTTGTGGTGTTTTTTCCTCTTCTACAAATAAAAAATTTCAAAAAACTAAAACTACCCTTTTGTAGCTCTTGGAACTACGATTTCGGACATATAAATTTTATATAATTTCAATTAGAAAATGTTAAATAAATTTGTGAAAAACTACATGTAGGTATATAAAGCTTTGAGAAGTCGTTGATTCGATAAATTAAAAAAAATACTAAATCAATTCAAAAAAATTTAAAATCATATGCAGCACTAGAGAAGAGAATCTTCTTCAAGAATATATAATTTATTTGGATTTTGGAATATTTTTGATAGGTGAAAAGTGGCGGGAGACAAAAACTGTTGATTTCGAGTAAGTTGTACTTTGAATACTTAGAACGGGCAAATTATAAATAAAAAATACTTCTTTCTTTTTTCTTACACTAGGTATACATGTCATCTAAAACATATTATGAAATTGGATGAAAAAACAATATTTTACTTATAATTATTTGACGAGAAGTAAACCCCCTGATTTGCTGTATTTTTCACGATATGATAAATAGACCTTAAAAATTAAAAAAGTATATTAATTCATGTCCAAAATAATTTTTAAAAATTATAGACATAAAATTCATCATATTTCACACATCTCATCAATTTACATCATCTCCAAATTCTAAATAGAAATGTGACTTTTATGCCCTTGAAGTTTTTTAGTTTTGGTGTTGTTAGCCTCTTCCTTTGTAAAAGGGTGACAACTTATCGTGCTTTTACCCAATAGGTATTAGGTCTTATTAGGTTATATTAATCAATTTAAGGGTCTTATTAGGTATTATTAATTATGTTAGGTCTTAATAGGAAATATTAGGTCTTGTTATTCATGTTAGCTCTTAAGGGGTCCTATTACATGTTGTTAATCATGTTAGGTCTTAATTGGTCAGAGAGAGAGAGAGAGAAAGTTTATGTTGGTTTCTAGTATTTTGGTTTATGTTGGTTTCTAGTGTTAGAGTTTATGTTGGTTCATGTTTTAATTTCATGTTTCTAATAATTTACATACGTTTTTCTAATATTTTGTAACATTTTCCTAATATTTTAAAATATATCTTAAAAAAATAAATTAATTAACTAACTAACTAAAACATTTTCTTAACTGAAAAAAAAATTATATTAATTAAATAACTAAATCTACATAAAATCATATTATTTAATTTCTATAATTAAAATTAATAAAATTACATGGACAAAAACAACTATTAAATTAACTTATTATTAAAATAATTATTTCTACAACTATTAAATTAACATTTTTATTCAAATTATAATTATTTAATATTAAATGGACAAAAACAACTTAAAAAGATTTAAAAAGCATTAAAAATGTTAAAATAAAAAAAATAAAAATGGGCCTACCTATTTTGGCCAAAAACCTCCTAAGGCGCTCCAGAAAATCCGCAAGCCGCTCCATTCAAATGAGCCAACCCATTCAATTTTTTCAGTTTATATAGTTTTTGATGGTTCCGGCCATAACCATTCCGATCGGAACCCGCCCACCACATCGACGCCACATGGCCCCTAGTGTGTGCCACGTATTTCCACCGGATCTGGTCGAACCAAAACCGTTCCAGCCGAAACGGTTTCAGTTGGAACCATTAAATTTGTTCTCTAGTGCAACACAACCATGTACTTTTAGCCATTTCTAGCATCTCCTTCAAAAAGTATCTCTTGAATCATGTTTTCTTTAGCAAGAAGAATGCTATTATAAGTTGGTACCACCTTAAAAAAGTGAGAGGTTTGGATTCCCAAGTTGGCCACATAGGTCATCTCAAATTAATTTTTCCATCCCTTATTATGCCATGCCAACTTGTCTAGAACTAGGGTTCCTTTATGAGGAACCATCAAAATTAAGCTTAAACTATACACTTGATGGGGGGTGGACTCAACATTTATTTGTTTCCATCTCGTAAATTAAATCATTAACATAAAAAGTTTCAATAAGATAGGACAAAAATATCATCTTGCAAATAATTAGAGTTAAAAGTACTTACATACTTCAAATCCCAAAATATTGCCCTACCAATGCAAGCATTGAACCCACCTAATAATAAATATCTTAATTATAATGTGCATATAACCATAAGTTATAATGCAAGGGTTTTAGATAGATTTAGTGATTCTTTATGCGTGCAGATGGAATTACTAGAGGGTGTTTAATAATTGATCTTAGGAATCTTTGGGAACTTATTATATTAAATTTGTATAGTTTTTTTATGACATTATTTCATTTATTAACTAATTTACTCTCTGACTAAACAACTAGCCTTGGAATGATGACATTTTAACATAATACAAGACTGTATAGTGTAGATAATGATAGCCTAATAAGATAGTATAGTGAATTTGGAATATCCTTTTGTTCACCTTTCTAAAGTTATCTAAAGGGGATTTGGAATGTCACTTAAAAACACCTTGTCTCCTTTTATTCATTATTGTAACCAATAATTTATCAAATTAGTCATATTTTTTCATTTCTCTCAAATGATGAATTGATATATTTGGTCACATAATTGTTATTTTAAAAAAATCATAATGTTCATGCCCATGATATGGTATTTCTCTAGAGGTGCATCCCCAAAGGATGACAAGTATAGATTATGATATCTTTTAGGATGTGTTGTCTCATGTGTTAAATCTTTATCCTATATGTTTTCTCCCTGTACCTTATGATAATTATTCAATTATTCTATAGATGAGCTTGATATATGTGGTCATGGTAGCCTAGGTAACAATCATTTGATATTATGACCATTAGAAATATGAGATCAATTATATTATGTTGAAAAAGATATCTTTGACTATTTACTCGCATTTATTTCAAAAAATCTAGACATGTAAAATATTTGAATATTAACAATTTTGAACTAATTAAGTATGTAGACTTTGATTGAATTTGGTAAATGCCTCATTTATTTGATATGGATAGATTCCTATTGCTCTAACAACTTGATTGTGTTTTTTCAATGAATGATTTATCTGATATCAATAGATAGCTACCACCGTGACTTTTAAGAAAGAACGAGTGTGTTGACCATAAATAATTCTAAGCCTCCATTATGAAGTTTATCGTATGTGAGATTTTTTTGTTTTGGGAGAATTATCTTTTGCCAAGTATGCTAGTGGCATTGATCTAGTTAGGTGCCAATATACAGTGAATTCGACCATACATTGAACTCATGTACGGTGAGTCCATTATACGGGGTTTCACCGTACAAGGAACACATACAAATGAAACCTGCATTGTACAACTAAGGTGTCGTGCATGTTGGCTCCATCTTGGTATGGTGAAGCGGTATGGAAATGCTAGTATAGTGGTATGACAAGTGATGAAGCCAATACACTGAAGAAGGTACAATGCCAGTGCCAAGTAAGGTGTCAGGTACATGTCAGTTCTAGTATGGTGCCAATTCTAGCTGGTATGAGTACGGTGATTTTTAGTCTCACAATGATGTAAAATGATGCCCATGGAGAAGTGTTTGTCGTGCAGTGATGCACACAGTTCTGCAGTGGCCGTCGGTTGGACGAATGGAAGTTGTTGATTGTTCTGTAAATTGACGGTTGATATACTGAATTATGTAACAAATTACAATTTGCATAAAAGGTTGTGCGATTTGTAAGGACTAAAAATGGTGTTGTACATAAAAGGCAGGTAGATTGGACACAATCTGAGCCTGCAAAAAACCATTGTTATTTGTATGTAACACTAGTTACCATAATACAAAGATGACACTCGAGTTTTTTGGGTGGTGAGTTTTTTCCCAAAAGGGTTTCCCACGTGAAACTTGGTGTTTCTTTATGTATCTTGTGTGTTTTGTATTTTCCATATTCTCATTTTCTTGCACATCTCAATATTTTAAATTTACTCTTTCTTTTTTCCTTGTCAATTTGGTGTTAAGAAAGTATTTCCACATTGTAGCTTTCCTTACAAGTGGTATCAAAGTCTGGCCAGTTGTGTTATCCTTGTTACGTAGGGTTGGTTTTTTGTGCCAATTTGGTTTTGGTGGGAGTTTGCAAAGTGTTTGTCTATAAATTGAGATGGTTGGCATGCCAGGAAGAGTGGACATTGAAAAGTTCAATGGCACAAACTTTAAGTTGTAGAATCTTAAAGTTGAAGATACACTAGTTGATCGAGATCTGTAGATCACTGTGTCTAGCACCAAGCCTTCAGGTGTGAAGCAAGAAGATTGGGATCTAGCGGATCGAAAGGCCAAAGGAATGATAAGATTTAGCCTTGTAGATTCTATTTTGTTGAATGTCCATGAAAAGAAAACTGTGCATTCTCTGTGGAAAAAATTGGGAGACATTTATGAGGGAAAATTCTTGGTAAACAAGCTCTTTCTAAGAAATAAGTTGTACTCTTTGAAGATGGACAGAGGAATGGCTATGGAAGATCATCTAAACTCATTCAATATGGTAATTGCATAGTTAACATCTATTGGTGTGTCCATCAGTGAAGAAGAGCGTTGAATATTTTTATTGAGCTCGTTGCCTGATTCATGGGATTACTTGGTAATGGCCATCAGAAGTATGACTACCAAGTTTAAAATGGATGAAGTAGTTGTTGCACTTATTTCAGAGGAGATGCGAAGGAAGTCCTCAAAGGAAGACAAAGAGGCTCTCATTTTATGAGGCAGATCTAAGGACAAGAGAAAGAAGGACAAAAAGTCAAAGTCTCGAGAGAGATCTGTCACTCCTGGAAAGAATTCCAAGGTGTTGGAACTATGGGCAGAAAGGTCATATTCGAAAGGATTGCAAAAAGGAGAAAAATAAGAAGAATAAATATACTTCTGACACTAAATCTTTTGAAACTGGCATTGATGCCTTTGTAGTCGCCTTGGTAGTGCCTTTGTCTGACAATGTATGGTTGGCCAATTCAGAAGCATCATTCCATATGACATCTAATAAAGAATGGTTCTCAAAATATGAACTGTATGATGACAGAAAGGTGTTCTTGGCAAGCAATTCCACACTAAATATTTTTGGAAGAGGAAGAGTCATAATCCATTTCCCTAATGGCAGAGTAAAGAGAATTGATGGAGTACTTCATATACCCGGTTCAGCTTAGAACTTATGTTCTGTCAGCAAGTTGAATGATGTCATAGTTCAGGTAACATTTGTCCATGATGGTTGCAAGATGACTAGAGGTTCTATTGTTATAGCTAAGGGTGAATGAATTGGAACATTGAATAGATTAGGTGTCAAATTCGTGTGTTGTAATAGTGTCTCTATAAAGTCTAATAAAGCGGCCATGGCAACATATGATGTAAATGCTATAGAAGTTAAACTTCATGTTGAGAAAACAATGCTCTAGCATTATAGGCTTGGCCACATTGGCGAGAAAGGTTTAACAACCTTGAAGAATAAAAAATTGGTTGAGGGTTTGGTTCTGTAATCTTGAGTTTGATTTCTGTGAACATTGCATCTATAGAAAGCAAAACCGTTTACAATTTTATTCTAGTTCTAAAAAATCTTCTAGTTTGTTGGACTATATTCACTCTGATGTATTCGGTCCTGTGGATGTTCTTTCTTTGTCTATGTCAAGATATTTTATGTCATTTATAGATGATTATTCAAGAAGAGCATTCATTTATTTTCTAAAGAGTAAGTCAGAAGTGTTTAGCCATTTAAGGAATTTAAAATTCTTGTTGAAAATTCAACTGGGAGAAAGATTAAATCTTTAAGAATAGATAACCATGGCGAGTTTTGCAATGTAGATTTTGACAAATTTTGTGTAGATCATGACATTAAGAGGCATACGATGACACCTTATACTCCACAACTGAATGGAGTAGCTGAAAGGATGAATTTTTCTTTGATAGAGAGAGCAAGGGGCATGTTGGGTTGTGCTGATTTGGAGTAGAAGTTTTGGGCTGAAGCAGTGGCTATAGCATGTTACTTGCTGAACCATTCTCCTAGTGTAGCACTAGTTACAAAACACCTATGGAAGCATGGTCTTGTAAGATCCCTCGTTAAGACATTTGCGTGTCTTCGGTTGTGAGGTATACACTCATGTACCTGATGTCAGTAGGTCAGAATTGGATAACAAAGCTATGAAATGCATTTTCATCAGGTAGGGCATTAGTGTGAAGGGATACAAATTATGGAGCTCCCTCACTAAAAAATTGTTGTAGTGTTATCTTCTACGAGACGGAACTTGTTTCAGTAAATTAGCTAGAGAAGATAGAAAAGTGAAAAGAAGTGGCATTGAAATCCCTTTAGCATCCAAAAGGGAGATATTTCAAACTCCAAATGAGCCTAAGAATGTGGATCCAATTGTGCTCAAGGATGGGGAGAGCTCAAGTAGTCATACAAGTTCATAAGAACGTGATCATGAACCTCATGTTGAACCTCATGAAGCTTCACCATAGGAAGTAGGGAGATCTACTTGGGAGAGGCGGCAACCTAATAGGTACGACTATTCACC
Organism: Chamaecyparis obtusa; assembly: GCA_027943335.1. Taxonomy (NCBI): domain Eukaryota; kingdom Viridiplantae; phylum Streptophyta; class Pinopsida; order Cupressales; family Cupressaceae; genus Chamaecyparis; species Chamaecyparis obtusa. Next base: position 28,606 of record BSBK01013464.1, on the reverse strand, counting down.
AGAGAGGTTTAATTACTCCATGTTGAATGTTAATTGTGCCTATGCTTTTTTTATGGATACTGATGAGCCTAGGACTATCAAAGAAGCGATTAATATGTCAGATAAAGATTCTTGGTTGGACACCATGAAGGATGAAATGAAGTCCTTAGAGAGAAATGGAACCTAGGATCTCGTACCCTTGCCTAAAAGTAGAAATCTTATGGGATGTAAGTGAGTATTTAAAAAGAAATATGATTTAGATGGTAGCATTGGCAAGTACAAGGCAAGACTGGTTGGAAATGGGTATTCTCAAAAAGAAGGGATTGACTGTGGAGAAATATTTTCTCTTGTAGCTAAGCTAACATCCATTAGGTTTATGTTGTCACTTGCAACACCACATCACTTTGAAATTGAGCAGATGGATGTGACGACAACATTTCTTCATGGTGATCTTGAAGAAGAAATATACATGTCCCAACCTGAGTACTTTGTTGAAAAGGGTAAAGAGCATTTTATATGTAAGCTGAAGAAGTCTCTTTATGGTTTGAAACAATCACCCAAAAATGTGGTATCAAAAGTATGATACATATGTTTTATCATTGGTTTTTACGAGATCTAAATCTGATCATTGTGTATACTATAAAGTTGAAGGTGATCGGATACTTATTATTGCTCACTATGTAGATGATATGTTGTTTATAGGCAATAGTAAGGGAATGATCTCATATTTGAAATCTTAGTTGCCTTTGAAGTTTGAGATGAAAGATTTGGGGGCAACAAAATTTATTCTAGGGATGGAAATTAGAAGGGACAAGGCTGGATTAAGGAAACTTTGTCTCAGCTAAAGAAAAGATTTTACCAATGTTCTTGAGTGGTTTAATATGACTGATTGCAAGCAACAAAGAGTTACAATGTTATAGGGAATGAAGTTATCGGTCAATGACTATTCGAAATATCTAGATGAGGTTGAAGACATGAAGTGGGTACCTTATGTAAGTGTTGCTGGTAGCATCATGTATGCAATAGTCAGTAGAAGACAAAACTGTTGGTGTAATTAATTATTCCTAATTACATTTTACTTAATCTTACTTAGGTTAATGCATTGCATAGTATTTTGTGATTGAGACACCTAGGAGTGTGCACATCTATTAAGCACATGGTGTAGGAGAAATTCCACTTTTGGTGTGATAATTGTCTTCACATACCTCGTTGTGTGTGAGATCCACCTTTTGTGCTCTTATCACATTATCATCCTAATCCATTACACATACTTTATTGTATAATGGAGGATGATCCACATTTGGTGGACATGTGATTACACCTAGCATAGGTGATAGCTTATCAGCTCCTTATCATTCTCTCTTATTGCCTTTCCTATATAAGGAGGCCTATTATGTAATCATTTCATGAACATTGATTCATTCATCAATTCAATCAAGGTGAATTCATTGGATCTATTCAATCCATCTTTGCATACATATTATCTCTCTTGTGCTTTTCTTCAACCTCTAGATCCTTGGTTCAATATTTGCTATTTGCAAATTCTTACAAAAACATTGCCCAAGCAGTTGGAGTATTGAGTCAGTTTATGGAAAGTTCGGGCAAGCCACATTGAGATGTTACAAAAAGAGTTCTGAAAAATTTGAAGGGTACGTCATAGTATGCATTGTGCTATCAAGATAACTCAATTGGATCAAACAGATCAGTTAGCATTCAAGGCAATGTGGATGCTAATTGGGTTGGGGACGTTTACATGAGAAGATCCACCAATGGATATGTGTTCATGGTGAATGGCGGTGCTATTAGTTGGATGATAAAATGACAAAGTATAGTTCCATTGTCGACAACTGAGGTGTAGTACATGGCATCTACATGTGCATTTCAAGAAGTTGTGTGGCTCAAGCATTTGTGTTATGATGTTGGCTATGATGCAGGGAGAATATCAATTTTTTGTGACAGTCGGAGTGCAATATGTTTGGTGAAGAATCCTACATTCCATGTCAAGACAAAACACATTGATGTGCAATATCATTTTGTACATGGTATGGTTTAAGATCGAAAGGCAAATCTAGAAAAGGTTGGTACTCAAGAGAATGTTGCAAATGCATTGACAGTGAGCATAGTTAAGTTCAAATGGTGTGCAAGCTCGATGGGGCTTAAAAGCCCCGAGTCCTATTAAGTCTTGTCCAGTAACTCCATGGATATCAATAAGTACTTCGTCAAGTGCAAGATTGTTGGGTGCTGAAGTGTAGTGACGTCCACCATACGGTGAACTCATGTACGGTGAATCCATTGTATGTGGTTTCACCATACAAGGAACACGTACGAATAAAACCAACATCATACAACCATGGTGTCATGCATGTTGGCTCGATGCCAGTACGGTGAAGTGGTACAAAAATGCTAGTACGGTGGTATGACAAGTGATGAAGCCAATACGGTGAGGGATGAAGCTGTATGGTGGAGCCAGTACGCTGAAGTAGGTACAACGCCAGTGCCAAGTAAGGTGTCGCGTGCATGCCAATTCTAGTACGGTGCCAATTCTAGCTTGTATGAGTATGGTGATTTTTAGTCTCACAATGACGTACAACGATGCTCATGGAGAAGTGTCTGTCGTGCGGTGATGCACACAGTTCTGTAGTGACCGCCGATTGGATGAATGGAAGTTGGTTGATCATTCTGTAAAGTGATGGTTGACATACCGAATTCTGTAACGAATTGTATTGCGTATAAAAGGCTACATGATTAGTAAGCAATGAAAACGGTGTTGTAGGGAAAAGTCACGTAGATTGGACACAATCCGAGCCTGTGCAAAAAACCGTTGTTGTTTGTATGTAACATTGGTTACTGTAATACAAAGAAGACACTCGGATTTTTGGGTGGTGGGTTTTTCCTCGAAAGAATTTCCCACGTGAAATTTGGTGTTTCTCTGTGTATCTTATGTTTGGTATTTGAAATTTACTCTTGCTTATTTCCCTGTGAATTTGACTTTAGGAAACTATATCGGCACTGTAGCTCTCCTTACAGATCTTCCATGAGAGGATTTCTGAGTTATTTATAGACAGGCGGAAGAGAATTAAAAGATATATGAACAACTCCGTTGTGTAAAGAAATTGGTAGACGAGAAATACTGCAATGAATACACTGTCGTTTAAGATGTTTGCGGGCTGTGAATTTCTGTTGGTATGGATGATAATGCTGCAAACTCATTCCCAATTTCCAACAGCGTGTTTAGAAGATGAGAGAAGTTATTTGTTGGATTTCAAGGCTGGTCTGAATATGTCCTCAGGTCGCGTATCCTCTTGGCGTGGATTCAACTGCTGCGAGTGGGAGGGGATTGTCTGTGATTATCATACATCCCATGTCATTCGCCTCGATTTGAGGAATACCAGTCGTGCTACTGCAGGCGATGATTGGTATAGGACGAGGGAGGTTCGTGAATGGCTGTTCAATCTGCAGCATCTGCAACATTTGGATCTCAGCTGGATTAATTTTGAAGGTGTTTCTTTTCCTCCCCACTTGTTAAAACTGCACAAGCTTACATTTCTTAGCTTGTTAGAGACTGGAATTGAAGGTGAAGTCCCCGTGGAGTTGGGAAATATGTCAAGCCTGCGTCATTTGGACATTTCAGATAATTCCCACTTTGAGTATTGGGAAGTTTGATGTATGGGTCAGAAATCTAAGAAGCCTGGAATTCTTAGGAATGGATATGGTGAACCTGACAGAGTGGTCTGAAGAATGGAGTGAGCCCCTTAGCGGTCTTGTCAATCTTACCCTGCTAAACCTGGGTGGTTGTGGACTCTCGGGTAAAATTCCAGATCTCTCAAATCTCACCTATTTATCACATCTGGGTATAGGCGGGAATTCCTTCCCGTTTGAACTACCCTCCTGGTTGGAGAACGTGTCCTCATTGGTTTCACTTGATCTTGAGTACTGTGATCTAAAGGGTTCCATTCCTTCCAATTTCATACCCCGTTCAAAATTGAGCTTTCTTGACCTTGGTGGCAATACCGACTTGAATGTAAACCTTCCTTCAATTCTAAACCACTCCTCCTCCCTTGTTGAGCTTCATCTTGGTTATTGCATTTCGGGTAGAGTGATTTCCCCTGTCATTGCAAATTTTTCAAAACTTGAGTTCTTGGACCTTAGTAACAGCCAGCTAACTGGTCAGATTCCTCTGTCTTTGTGTGAGCTTTCGGCATTACGCGGACTCTGGCAATACAATAATCAGCTGTCAGGAACAATTCCCCATTGCATTTCAAAGCTGGCTAGTATGGAGGAATTGGCACTTTCTTCCAACAAATTTACTGTTGTGGGTTTGCATGGGAATAGATTACATGGTTCTCTTCCAGCTCTAAATTTTGTTTCAGATATATTGGATCTGTCGAGTAATGAGTTTAATGGCTCTATTCCTGCCACATATCCCAGATTAGAATTTCTTTCATTGGCAGAAAATAATCTCACAGGAGAAATTCCAAATTCCACATGTGCTGATAAAAGTGTTTTGTTGGTTTTGCACTTGTCAAAGAACAAGCTGACAGGCATGATTCCTCCAAACATCGGGCGATGTTCGCAATTAAAAATACTAAATTTGGCTCACAATGGTTTGCAAGGGGAAATTTCAGAAAAGTTGGGAAATCTGCAAGATCTTCTCACCTTGAATCTTAACGACAACAGGTTGCAAGGTATGATTCCATTATCTATTGTAAATTGCACAAATCTGCAAGTATTTGATTTGGGAAATAACAAATTTGAGGGTAGCATTCCTTCTTGGATTGGGAAGCTGACAAATTTGAGAGTTCTTAGCTTAGCTTCCAATAAGTTCAATGATAGAATTCCACCCCACCTGCTGAGCCTGCCGGATCTTCAAATTCTAGATTTATCTGGCAACAACTTATCAGGAAATATTCCTCAGAATCTAAGCAAGCTAAGTGCTATGGTCAATCAATCACAGAGCATTGATGTGCAACTTCTCTTTGAGCCTCTGATTTTTGCATTTTATGCCGGACATTATGCAAACTTCGAAGATGAAGTAACAGTTTGGATAAAAGGAAGGGCAACTCCATATATGAAAATAATCAGAGCAGACAGGTTTATGGATCTGTCTAGCACTAATTTGTCTGGTAATATTCCTTGGGAATTCGGACTTCTAAAGGGCTTAATTTCTCTAAACATATCAAAAAATAATCTAAACAGCTCAATTCCAGAGTCCTTGGGTGCCATGGTTAACTTAGAATCTCTGGATCTCTCACAAAATAAGTTGACAGGAAAGATTCCTTCCCAACTTTTAAATCTCACTTTCCTTGAGGTGTTGAATCTTTCAGACAACAGGCTTTCAGGATTAATACCACAGGGAAAGCAGTTTTCAACTTTTGAGTCTTCTTCTTTTCTAGGAAATCCAAATCTTCATGGGCCTCAACTGAATTCTGGTTTAGATAGAAGAGAGAATCATACAGAATCAAACAATACAGTTGTCAAAGATGCAGATGCAAATGTAATGGATCGATGGAGTGGGATTTGGGATTGTGATTGCTCGAATGGATAATTTTATTTATTATCTTTTCGAACAGTAAATCCTTCAAGCCACTTGACAAAAGATGCTCATAGTATCCGCTTCCAAATCCTTCTATCATAGATATCTACTAGAATTGTGTTTTTGCTCGTATTCATACCAGTTTGTTTCTGTTTTTGTAATATGTTCTTAAACTTGTTTTTAGTTAAGTTTTAAATTGAGTAGTAGTAGGTGTGCAGTACGTAAAGCCCACCTTTCATTGTAATTAAATGGCTCAGTTTGTGATCATCACTAAATAATGATTTATATGATAATGTAACTGGGGCTTTGTATTGTATACCATTTTGTATATTATACAAGTTTTATACTGTTGTCTACCACCTTGGCTTAGCACTCTTTATGCATGAGTCCAAAAAGGGATATAAATGATAGTTTTCCCTTCCGAAAATGGCTCTTTCAATCAGATTACATCTGCAATGAGTGAGATCCCAAGAAAGAAGGTAGATGTGCTACAACAGTTACTAGAAAGAAAAGCCAAGAAGGGACCTAAAACAGTTCCAAGATAGAAGTATCAATTATTGTAATTGCAAGATAAAATAATGGAATTTAAGTAAAGTGTGAGATTCTTAGAATATAAGTTTGTCTATAAGAGATAATGAGGTCTTAGAAATTTTTAAGCATGAAGTTTCATGTTCATTAAATTATTCTAGAGATAAATGATGACACATAAATGTTCTATTGTTTATTTAATGTAGATTTAGATCACAAAAATTTAAGTTATTATAATAACAAATACTAATTAAATAGTCTTATAAGATTTAATATAAATATATGTAGGATTTCTTTCTCCATGTTCACACAACATCTAACCTTGCATTGTTGAACAATATCCAAGATCAATAAAATTTGATATATTGTTCTTTTTTCCTTCTCATATAGTTTCTCTTTTCAATAAATAAACTTGAGTATTATAAATACTTGTATAAAGAATCTCTCTTCAAAGGTTATGTTAAAATGTGAATCTAAGATATGATATACTTTGAATTGATTTTAATAATTTAAAAATATGTATTTGGTGAAAATGTATATTTTATGTGCAAAAATACACATTCATGATGTATATTATTATTTTATCTGTAATGTGGTGTATGAGAAGAGGGATACTGGACAAGGTCTTGAATAATATTATCAATAAATGTTGATAAATTCACTGGGCATTGATATATAAAACTAGTACAACTAGGTGTTATTAGATGCATCTATTAAGTATATCTATACAAATTTTCATATTAGACTTGTTGAAAATTTTCAATTAAACAGACAAAATATATTTTTACAACATGATTGACTTGAAAAATAGAAAATAACAAAATATCTACCCCACACACATTAAAATAACATAACATTAAAATAACATAAAATATCTTCCACGCATAGAAGATAACAAAGTTGGTCCACATATCCCATTTCTTCCATGCACATATCTGGTTATTAGATGATGCTGAAAATGTAAGATACATGAGGATTGTAAGTCGCGGAGAAGAGAAAGATGCGAAGTTATCACCTCTGCCAAATATAAGACGCTTCGCCAGAGCTATAGACTCTGCAAATTATAGTTTATTTTACTAGCCGAAAAATGGCAAAAGAAGTGTAGGTTGGTATTGGAATCTGCAAAGAGCTAATCAGGCATGTAAATTTATACTGCAGTCATTCTGAGAATCAATTCAATGGAATATCAATCCAATACATTTGATTGTGTTCAGGTTAAATGAGTGTGTAGAAGAATGGAAATAGTTGAAGAAGAATTTGATGTTCTTGTAAGTGTTGAAACTATAATTTATTTCCAAAGGATTTTTCCCTTTGTTGTGCGGGCTATGATTGGAATGGTTCAAAATATGGAGACCGATAGTGTTATCAGTGAAGATAATCACAACTGCTAAAGTTTTTAACTCATTTGGTTCTCAATCGTCTAAACATTTACAATGTATCCTTTTGTTTCAATTTCTTTTTCTTTTGGATTTCTTCGCAAAGATGTGAAATAGGTTGTGTGTGATTGATTTTTTCGAGAGATAAGGTTGGTTTTCATTTTTATTTTCTGGAATGGAGATTCTATTGCATAGATACTCTAGTTTTAATTTTTTATATTTGGAGAAAATGCAAATGCAAGTAATGAAAACATTATGGGGAATAGTGAGTGGAAAGGAAAAATCACTTATAGATGTAAGTCTAAATTTTTGGATTGGAGTAGTAAAGATGATAAAGCCAAGGCTATTATATTGGCCTTGCATTTTCAAACTCTCAACTCCATCATTTAGATTTAGATTTAGATAAATCATTTACATTTAAATATTTGGGATAATTTGAACAAATTGTTTGGAGCAAAAGTAGTGACTGCAAAGTTTTATGTAAAGCTTCAATTCATAGTTTTATTAGCTTGATTTTTCTCTAAATATTAAACTATATACAATGGTCTTATGTTCACTAATAGATTATGATAGAGTTATTTGTACATCCATATTCATTGTTCAAATTAATAGATCTCATTGTTAGATAGATGTTTTCTTTATAGTTAATCAAAGTCAATATTACTTGTAACATCTATATTGTTCTTATCAATTAGATGAATAAATAGTCACTATTAAAGATCAATTATGTAATTGATATTTAATTACAATTGATATTAAATAATCATATTACATAAGATCATATATCTACATTCAAATCACTATTTGAAAAAACCATGAAATAGAATCAAAAGTCCATGAATAAGATAAATAACATAACAAGTCCTAGAATAATATGTATCATAATGTCCATCATATCAAATCATGATATATATAATCACATAAGAAAGTCCTACTCTAACAACAAGTAAACATAATATGACAAGAAGTCATGATAACACTGTAAGTCCAAATAACATGATATCAAGTCCCGATAACATATATATAACACATGCCATCATAAAATGTCCATCATATAAAAAGTGAAAATAATGTATGTGACAGGTATAATCTAACTCTGGTCATCAAGCTGATTTGTAGTCCTCTTCACTCCGCATGAAGGTGATTGCGATGCGCCATCATGCTGTGTCTTCTTCTGAGTGCCCTCATCCTCTTGTAAATTTTAAAAGATCTCATCAGAAGACTATATATGTATGTGTGAACTTAATTCAAATGACTTGCATAATTCACATAAAAACTAATTAATATTAATTTGAACATTAAAAATTTTACCATGCGTCCATGTTGAGTAATGCCCTTAGTGGGACATGAATGTCCTCTCTCAGCTACAACAAAAGTGGATGCAGTCAAGTCCTGTAAAAATAAACATTATAAATTTTTGATAATTCAAGTATAAAAGATCTAGACAGACAATAGACATTGAAAAATTACTTTTAATCATGACCTCAAAGGACAATGTCAATGGCTAAATTTGGCTTAATCCTATAGCCATGCCAAGAGTCATGGTGGTGTCGACGTGAACAACATATATAAAGCACATGAATCAAACTTATAGTATATACATAAATTATAAAGTATATATAACTTGACTATAAATTTATGGAATACAAGCATGTACATTAAGGGTGTGACATGTACCAAATGTTGTTAGATTAGGTGAAATACTAATCTCCCAAGAACACCTGCATGCATAACCCTGTCACATGGAAGAAGCAAAGCACAGAAAGCAAGAAATAATCATGGAGGCCAAAAAGCCAGAGACATCTTATGGACATGCAAAGAGCAATCTCTATTATGATCCAATAAGTGAATTAATGAAATACAAAGAGGGAATCCTTATAAAAGGATACCAAAACCCTAAAGGTGAAAACCCTAAAGAATAATGAGATGCCTAAGTCTAACTTAAGTGTAGAGAATAATAGACTAATAATTAAATAAATTAATTATTAGCTATAATATGACAACTCTAACACCCCCCCTTAAGTGTAACTTAGGGAGAAGCTAAACAACTAAGGACTAAAAGATGCATGAAAACAAAAATGCATGAAAGAGCAATGGGTCCCGGCAACAAGGCCTGATCAGGTACCCAAGTACAAGAAAAAAACTAGATGAAGGAAACAAAGCCTCCAATCTAGGGAATGTCCCAAAGAAAGGAACAAGAAAGAGCATGAAGCATCTCCGAAGCATGAAACTGTAAACACTGTCAGAAGAATACTGCTGGAACCCCCACTGAAATAGTGCATGACCAGGTAGAGAAGACAAAGTCTGAAGAGCTGATCAATCAAAGAGGTGACCTCCAAAAAAGGAATGAACGAGTGTCTATATAGTAGATGATCCATCTCACCGAAATGCATAGGTGCCTAGCCACTGCATCCGCCTAGTACATAGGAACAAAAATTGAATACGTAGATCACTCAACCGAACCAAGGAAGCAATAGAGCCAACAGGTGAACCCCCCCATAATGCTGAACAGGGAGAGGGGTGACAGGAACACTAAAATGCAATGCCAGAAACATCTGCAAGAAGAAGAATCAGGAACACCAATAGTGCAACAGAAGTACACGCACAGGATAAAGGGCGATGTCGAAGAAGAAGAATAGATCTTCTGGACACACAGCATGGGCTAATGTCATGGAAGGTACACTCACTTGACAAAGGTGGATGAGCACAAAAGGAAAAACATCATAACCCCCCATGGCACTTTATAACTGAGTGCGAGTACAAACAAACACAAGGAGTACAAGATCCCAGATATACAAAAGTAGGCACTTTATCTCAGTGCGTTTACAGAAAAGAATGCAACAGTGGAGATAAATTCAATACTCAAAAGAAGAAGGAAAGAAGAACAGTGAGAACAGAAGCAGAAGTCATCCCAAGAATGGAGATCCGTGGACCTGTAAAAGCCAAGGAGTCCATCTGAGTGCAGAAAAGCAAAACTCAATGGAGGAAGAACCTAGTATAGAATCTGGAAATAAGACCTCTGAAATTGAAAAGTACACTGAACAAGCTTTCCGAAAATACCAAGTTTGCTGAAAACTGAGCCTGAATATGAGAGATATAGTGTCCGAAATGCAAGAAGTACCCGTGACTTGTACTGGCAGAAAACCCTTGCAAATGGAAAAATAAAACAACCAAACTGAAAAAAACAAAACGATCTCGGAACCATCTTTCCGTCGATATCTCGTTTGGCAAAAAATGCCATCGTATGCTCAAGTTACAGCAAAAACAGTGACAGGTGCTCTGGCAGGCACCTGAAAAAGAAAACCTCTGAATTCAACAGCCTGGTACGAAAAATGGAAGAAGAATCTAGAAAAAAGCTATGTGTATAAAATGACCGTCTCAGAATCATCTTTCCGATGATGTCTCATTCGCCCACTAACTCCTCCGTATGAGCAAGTTATGCCAAAAAAAGCATCAGGTGCTCCAGGAAGGCAAAAAAGTAGTCCTGCCTTCGAAAGCATGGTATGAAAACCGAGGCAAAAAACTTGAAAAGAAACCTCCATAATTGCGTTTGTCTCGAAAAGAGCTTTCCGATGATATAAAAAACTCACAAATACGCCTCCAGATGAAGAAGATATGGCAAAAAAGGCCCAATTACCCCTAAAAAGGCTTCAAAAAAATTTTTAAAGCCCCTGGGGCTAGAAATGCAAAGCCCCTGGGTGCATGGCGCGCGCAGGGGGCTGGAGCTAGAGCTCTCGGTCATCCATGTGACCGCCGCTAGGGCCCGCAGGGCTTAAAACCCCGCCGGGCAGCCGGCGGAGCGGTGGGCGGAGCTGAGCGGGGGCCGTCGGACAGCGGGCGGCGGAGGGCGGCGGGGCCGTGGGCGAGCGGAGCTGGGCCGGCGGGCAGCGGGCGGCGGAGGGCGGCGGAGCTGGGCCGCGGCTCTGTGGTGGCCGCTTGGCGGTGCGCTGGTGGCCGCTGGGCGGCCACCCAAAACTTTATAATTTTTTTTTAAATTTTTGACAACCGCCGTCTCGGAGTGCGTGCCAGGGCCGTATGGCCCTGGTATGCAAAAAATTTTTGCCTCAGATGCCACTGTGTCCAAAATGGACAAGTTTTATATGGATTTAGGGGTTCTTGGGCCTTTCGGACACAATGGTGGTGTCCGTTTTTGCCCAAGGTGAGCCAAATTTTAGCTCCCCCCCAGATCCACAAAAAAAACTTCTGAAACCCTTGAACAAAACACGAACAGCGAGCAGCAAGATGGCTCTGATACCATGTTAGATTAGGTGAAATACTAATCTCCCAAGAACACCTGCATGCATAACCCTGTCACATGGAAGAAGCAAAGCACAGAAAGCAAGAAATAATCATGGAGGCCAAAAAGCCAGAGACATCTTATGGACATGCAAAGAGCAATCTCTATTATGATCCAATAAGTGAATTAATGAAATACAAAGAGGGAATCCTTATAAAAGGATACCAAAACCCTAAAGGTGAAAACCCTAAAGAATAATGAGATGCCTAAGTCTAACTTAAGTGTAGAGAATAATAGACTAATAATTAAATAAATTAATTATTAGCTATAATATGACAACTCTAACAAATGTCACTGATGAGTCATGATGTAAATGTGATGCAACATGAGACAATCCAAAAGCCTACAATTACAAAAAAATAAGTATGAATCAAAGTTGTACATAAACTAGTAAGTATATAAAAACTTAAAATTAATGAATGAAAAAAATACTATAGGTATATGCGACTGAGTCTCAGTGACCGGTGGGGCAGAGCATGAAGAACTATTAATCTTGGTGTTACATGAAGCACCCTACAAAATCACAAAAAATGTCAAACACATTATCAATGAAAGTTTTTTAATTGTTTAAATTTTAAATGTATCTAGATCAAAGTGCATACCGTGAACGGGACACCAATCTCTCCAGGTGTGGATGTCATATTATGATGACCAATGAATGACGTAGTGTCAACCCTCCTCTATTCACCAAAAAATATACATGTTATGGTTCATATTTTTATAAATATGAAATTTAATATTGCACTATAAATTGTAATTAAATTCACCTCTGCAGGATGATCATCGTCAGCATTGAGAAAATCAACATATGATGTGATATTATCTCCAACATCAACATGTGTGCCACCATCAGCATCATCATATCCACCATGGGAAACATCAAGATCACTTTGGGGATACATATATCCCCACAACTCATGCAAACATGTGCTATGCTAGGGGCAACCCTCACCTGGGTCAAGTGCTCTAACAAATTTGCCAAAAGGGCACTCAATGACCCAAGAGAAGACTGCACTGCTCGATGATGGACATGTGCAGGAACTATTGAAGTAGGTAGAGGAAGAAGGGGCTCATTATGCACATGATTTATAATTCTATTAGTCAATTTGGCCCCTAGCCTTTCCTGTGGCATACCACAACCAACCCCCTAGAATGTCTTCATGTCAAAGTAATTGGGTTTCCTACCCAATTCAAATTCAGCCCATAATTTTTTCAAACAATATAGGGGGACCTCATGATTAGCATGTGGTGGATGGTCAAATACCATCCAACACCACTCCCAAAAATTCTTAGCTATACTAGGGTGCTGACACCATCTAATAGAAATATGTGGCTTCTTGCCAAGTATCTCCTCACCCATTTTATGGCTCAAAAAATAACATTTCATATCATTTTTTGTAATTTTAAATCATTGACCTCTTTATAAGAGAGTTCATTAGCATAATAAGAATGCATGGGCTCCCTCCATGAATGAAAAATATCAAGTTTTGAGTCTAATGTCTCCATAGAATTTACTATGCCTTGCATGCTATCTACAAGGCATAGTATCTTGGAAGGCGGATGAGGATCATGCCTAATAGTATTTATGTCTCTCATAATTGACTATACATTTCTCTGTATATGGTCTCTCAACTCCTCAGGAGGAGTTCGAGGTGGAGGTGGAGGGGGTGGTGGTAGTGGTGTGTGTTGACCCAAGAGCTCATCAATATTAAAATCATCCATGGATAAATAATCTGCGTATATATAGAAACATGAAAATGTACAATTAACATGTACAATTTAGATTTTACCTTAGAAAGGACTTAAATAATTAATTACAACATAATTTAAAAAGCATGAAAATTTACAATTGAGAGAGAGAGAGAGAGAGAGAGAGAGAGAGAGAGAGAGAGAGAGAGAGAGAGAGAGAGTTTATTGTTTATTTTCTAGACCTAGGGTTTCTTAGTTTAGTTGTGTCTGGGTTTCCTTTTTTGTTTTCTACCTAAAGTTTTAAGTTTTAACAATTTTTTAAGTTTCTTGTTTTCTACAAAAATTTAAAAAGTAAATGAAAACATAAAATAATTGTATTAAGCATAAAATACAATTGTATTTTATGCTATTAAAAAAACTTGAAACTAAATAATTACTTGTTTGACTAGTTAAAAGTAACATTAAACTACATTTTTAATGAAAATAATAATAAAAAACAATGGTACATACCTGAAATCAGGAGAAAAATAGCTAAGGGGATCGACAATAGAGCTAGAAATGGGCACCCATAGCTTCAAAAGCATGACCCCATTTACCAAGTTGTAAAAATGACTTGGAAAATGGTTTTGAAAAAAAAAAAAAGATTTACAAAATGGGTACCCGATTTTTAAAAAATGGGTACCCATTTTTTTTAAATCGGGTACCCATTTTGCTCTGAGTACCCAAAGCTAAACAGGAACCCAATTTTTAAATGGGTGCCCATTTTTCAAATACGCTTTGGGTACTCAAAGCTTAATGGGTGCCTAATTTTTAGAAAATAGGTGCCCATTTCTTGTGGCAAAAAAAATTGTCCATGGACTTCCATGGAATAGGCACTCAACTTTGTGCATCCACCCCTATCAATGTGTCAGGCTTTTGAATTGTCACTGAAACTTTATCAGTTTTCAATGATATAACAAGAACATTATTGGGCCTGATGATCTTTCAGCACGTATTTTCAAATGACTTCTGAATCAATAAATAAGGTGACTCCCATATTAATTCCATACCAAGGAAGAATACGTAGATCATTTTAAAAAGAAAATGCATCCATAGTGTTAAAAATAGACAAGAATTTTGAAAATTTCAACCGAGGTCCAAAATTTGGGCAACAAATGGCTCTAATGGGGGATAAATTTTTCTTGCAAAAAGAAGAAAACTCCAAAATCTCAGGTAAAGATCAGTGTTAAAGTTTCATTGGGCAAAAATAGTTAAGAAATGTGAGGACATGGAGTTTCTTTGCAAGTGGGCGATGGGGAACAATGTGACAAGAAAAAATGAGAAAGCCAAAATTTTCTACAACCTGTAGTAATCCAAAATTTTGTTTACAAATATGTACATGGGAGTGAACTCCTTGCATCAAGGAAGCCCCTAATAAATTATGCAAAACCATTCATAGGATGGGAGAAATATATGCCAGTATGAAAGAGGGATCTAAATACATGATTCAAGAGTATCTTATGAATCCAATGAAGAATCAAGTGATATAAGAAAGCTTTTTATATAAGTATGTAACTGAAGAGACACTTTTCATCATATACTTCTTGACCATGGTCGAAAAACGCTTCATATTTTGTTTCGAGTAGAATGGATTCATTCACTTAATAAAAGTCAGCTTGTAAACTTTGTTTGAAATTTGCCAACTTATTTTGACAAAGATTATAAATGCCAACATTTCCACCATTATAAAACTCAAAGACATCACTCAAGGAGTAAATTTTATCATGCTTTTCAACCACTAATGGAGATGCCAAAATGGTTGTTTTAGCCTGCATGTTTTCTTCAAGCACTATTTTAGAGTCTTTCATTTTATCAACTGGTAGATCTAACAATTCATCTATGAATAAATCATCATTCAAGAAATCCTCTAGATCTTGATTTGAAGAATCAATAGCATGGATATATATTCCTTTGGTTTGTTTTGGTTCAACACATGTATGATCTCCTTCTTCATGTGATATAGATTTTGAATAATTGTCAAATTAAGAATTCTTCTCAAAATTGCTCTCTTCCATCAAATTTTGATCATCAAGTCCACAATATAATTAAAAAAGAGGGTTATCTCTAAATTTTTATCCTATGGTAAATTCAGATGGTAGGAATAATGCATATGGCTGCAAATAATTTCATTCTTTAATTGTACCAATTGTCTCCCTATTCTTCCCACTACTTTGGCATCTTTTTGCATTTCATCATTAATCATAATTTCTTTTGAGCAGCTCACAGATTTCTTAGAAATAAATTCTTCATTTTACAAATCATGAAATGAATTAAGACTTTTATTGTTTATTCTTGAGTGGAATATTCTATGAGCATAGCATCAAATTTAACAAGATGCCTGTGTCATCTTCCTTTCTTATATAACCAAAAACTTCATTGGAAGGATGTGAAGATTGCAAATATAAATCATACATACCTTGACCAACATCCATTAAAGTGTCTTTTTGTATAGCTATTTCTTCTTTATGCAAAACCTTTTCTCCAATCTTTACTCCAGGCAGTTCGAATGATGGAACATACATATCTCTTTGGCTATAACATGCAACATAGGAAAATGTATCTACTTCAACCTCACTGATGTCACCATTTTAATTTACAATCCCACATAGCAAGTCATCACTTGAGTCAATTAAAGACCATATTGGAATGAAAACAACTTTGTCTTTATCTTCTAATTCCTCATTGGGAGGGGCAAATAGTTGCTCTTTAAATTCCACCTCAGTATTTGTAGAGAAAGATTTAGACTCTTCATCTTCTTCATGTTGGAAACATTTTTTTTGCTACTGGTTTTGAACCCAAGGTGTCAATAAACCAATCCATTCATGAAGAGTTTGTACAACTTCTTGTTCACCCAAAATTAAAAAATTATAAGATGTTGGCACTTCATCTTCAACCGAGTTCTTCTCAGTACAAATCCTTTCTTTATTTTCCGTCTTCGTCCACTCAAAGTCTTTGATAATATAATATGTGAAATGAAAATCCTTGGATATCAAAGTCGATCGATGATCTTGGAATGGAAGCAAACCTCTCCTTTTAGCTTCAGTTATGCTTACTTTCAGATCATTTCATAGAGTTTGAATTATGGGGTCTTTTATGGCAATGATTTATTTGATTTTTAATAGAGATATTTTTCTCGACCAAATTTTTGATTGGGCTTGGATTTGAATCATTTTCTGACATCTTTCACTAAAATAGAGTTTCTAGTCTTCAATGTGGGGAAGGAACTTTCAAATTTTGAGAATGAAAACCAAAGCACCAGCACTTTGATTCTCTCCCTAGTAGACTTGCCAAAAATCTATTAGTTAACAGATAGACTTCTTTATGATATTGACTCAAACCCTTGATAGACCTTTCTATTAACAAACAATTGAAAGAGCTTTCGATCAGTTCAATCTCCGAATTGATAGGTACAACTCCCTAAAATAGTTATTCAATAAATATTTTTTTCTTTTTTTTCAATATAGATTAGGTTTTCTCTTAATTAGAGAGCATAAGAGGCTTTAAATAAATTTTCATCACTGTGTAAATATGCAATCAAACTTAATGTAACTAATTTCTATGGTTGTGCCTCAATTCTCAGAACCATGAAAACCAAAATACTTGTGTCGAGAGTTTCACAATGCATGGCTCATTTCAGAACATAATAGCATTCCCAACACTTCATGGAGACCCACCAAAAATCATAGGACCACCACTAAATGCCTCTTAATTTCTTTTATTTCTTTCATTTATTGGTCCCTTGCTACTTTCATGCTTGATCTTGAAGTTCAAGATTGGAGAGTCAAGGTTTGGAAAAGTATCAGACATTTGAATGGCAGTGGCTAAATAGCCAAAAATTTGCACCCTTGAATACCGTGCACATGCCTCCCCATACCCATTCGGATTTCCAGCAGGCCTAGAGCATTTGACAGTACTAACCTGCGTACTTTTGCAGAGGAGATGTCAAGGCCCCCAACATAGAAGGTCCAAATTTGCCCATGATTTTCTTCAAATAAATAATTTGAATAAGATAATAAACTTATTAATATGATTTAGGTGCATTTGGATTTATTTTGCTTTCTATTATTAATAATACATTGTTTCAAATAATTGTATTAATACATTAATTATATTTTTATTATATCATTTTAATATTTTTTTAATAGATTTATTAAATAATAATAATTGAATTTAAAATATAAGTATATAATTTAATAATATATTACATATAAATGCATATTAGACAAATTTTATATAAGTATATATATACATCATTTTTAAGCTATATTATAGATTATAATAATTTAAAAATATAATTTTATATATATAACGTATTTAATTTTTAACTTATATTTTTTAACATAAATTTATATTTATATTTTGTATTTAATAATTATTTTAGGTATATTTTTTAATTTTTTTTGTCAAATAGCATGTGAAATATCACTACAATCATTATAACTTTTTCAATGATTAAATAAGTATGATGTTATATAAATTAGATGATAAAATAAATAAAAATAAGAAAATATATATAATTTAATATTTATATAACTTATAAACATCATACTCATATTTCAATATTTAAAAAGTTATATAATATAAGAGAATATATAACTTATATTTAACATTTTTTATATTAAAAATAGAGTGTAAAACGAGCACAAAATGTCAGAAATAGTCACCTAAGTTCCCCCAGGCGAGGAAGACAGGCCTCCCTAGAAGAACACAAAAAACAAGGGACGAGCCCATATCAAGAGTTCATAACGAAATATAGACAAAACGTACAAAAGAAAATAGAACAACAAAGCTACTCCAGAATGTTGTTTAAGTCGGAAAACTAGGCCGTCCAGCCTAAAGGCCCCTCCATCCAAACAATGCTCATGTTCTTTTGAAGTTGAGCCAAAGTATAAACCATATTTTTGTCTGCCTGGCTGCCTTTCCTTCTATATTCTTCATTAAGTTTGTTGACAGCATAGTTGAAATTGACTTCATTATCCATACACCTCCTCCAATCAAAGCCATTCCTCAACTCGTACATAAACATAGTGTAATGTCCATCCCGCAAAAGTCTCTTCATCTTGTCATGGTCCAGCAGCATAGAAACCATTTAACATTTAATTATAAACATTCAATTATATATATTTTCTTTAAATTATAAGTTATATATTTTCAATATTATTACACATTAAATAATTTAATTATTTATAACATTAAATTATAAACATTAATGAGTATTGTTTATATTTATATCATCATAGTCATTTGGCCATTTATAAATTATATATTAAACTATAAATATTAATGTTTATATAACTTATAAACACATACTTTGAACATTTAAAAAGTTATCTAATTTGAAAAAGTATATAGCTTATATAACATAAATTTATGTTTATATTTGTATTTAATAATTATTTTAAATATTTTTACTAAAAAAATTTTTAAAAAAATTTCTCAAATCTTTAGTAAAATACAAAGGTAATAAAATAAACATAAACAAGTGCCACGTAGTGGCCAAGTACTTGCCTTTAATTTTGTAATAAATTATAATTATAATTTATCATTAAAAGAAATAAATAAATAATGTCATAGAAAATGTTCTTGTCATATGCAGAATGAAAATTATACATTGAAAGAAAAGAAAAATTATTAAAAACTACATAACTACATAGTATAATAATATTATACAATGGTATCCAAATACCTGATATTATGTACATCTGAATGTTTAAAATATTTACAATATAGTAGTTCTGTGTTGTAGGAAAAACTTAAATATCACTCGGGCAGTAAATATATTTTGTCAATGTTGTGAATTTAAAATATCTCTTCTAATTATAAAGTTTGAATCTTATTACATATGCTTGGTTAAAAACTTAAAACTAAAACATAAAGATAAAACTAAACAAACAAAAGCTTCACATTATAGCAGAGATTAGTATTCCACGTACAACTACTCTAATCTCGCATTAACTAAACAGGCAGAGCGGAGAAGTTAACAGTTGTAATTTATTTTTTTAAAAGAAAAAGTTAAAAAACAAATTTTTCCTGTAAGCTTCTTTTAAATAATAAAAATTGTAGAGGAATTGAAGCACTATTCAAAAAGAAAAGAACTAAATATTCTAATATAAAAAGTATATAAATAAAGCTATAAATAAATAATATCATGGAAAAGGTTAAAGCTATAAATGAATAATGTAGAAAATAGTTTTAGATAAATACACTAATGCACCGAGATATCCTTCTGCTAAATATATATATAGTCTAAATATACACTTTTGAAAAATTCAATTAAAATCTAATAAAATTACTTTTACATTCAATAATATATAAATAAATATAAGTTTATATTTAATTAATTTAATATGTTTGTATTAATAATATAAAATTTAATATGTTTGTATTAATAATATAGTTTTTATATTATAATTTAATATATTTTATTAATATATTTTTAATTTATATATGATCAATAAAGTTACAATATTATATTATGTGGTATATTGTAATAGTATATATTTTAAAATTTTTTGAAAAAATAAAACTCTTTAATTTTCACATTAACCATTAAATTATATGTTTTCAATGGATTTATTGTAAACAATTTATAATTTTCATATAATTAACAAACGTGGTAAATTTTAATTGCTTCACTCTCGTAATAAGACTTCAAATGCATTCATCCAATGAGATGATAAAAAATTAATTTTGTTGAATTTTAAACATAAAAAATGTGCATGTATACTATACAAATTATTAATTTTGTAACAAATTTGATAAAAATAATAATTTTAATTGGTAGAAATGTGATTTTTTAATCACTAGTTAATGGAAGAAATCCAAAAACGGATGCAATAGTACTTGCCTAGCCTATCGGCAAGTACTAATAAAAAAATACATCATATTCATTTTTATTTGGGTGTTTATAAGTTATATAATATTTACTAGTGATTTGACAAAAAAATATTAAAAAAATTATACCTAAAATAATTATTAAATAAAAATTAAAAATATAAATTATGTTAAAAAATAATTGTTAAAAATTATATTAATATTAAAATAACTTCTAATTATTAAATTATATTTATATAGTCCGTCTAATATGCATCTATACATAATATATTATTAAATTAGATATTTATATTTTAAATTCAATTATAATAATTTATTCATGATGTGATGTGTTGTAAACTTTGGCATTTTCATCATGTCAGGTTATTTTCAGAACTCGATAGCTTTCCTTGTACATTTGTGGGTCCCGTCAATGTTGAAAAGAAATAGTCAGACTTTGAGTAATTACCAGCACTATAGTGTTGGTATCCAACGCTATCAATTTCTACACGTATTTTTAGATGACTTTTCAATCGGTATATAAGGTGGGTCCCATATTAATTCCATACCAAGGAGGAATACGTAGATCATTTTAAAAATAAAATGCATCCATAGTGGCAAAAATAGACAAGAATTTTGAAATTTTCAATAGGGGTTCAAAATTTGGGCAACATAATAATGATACATATTTCATATATATGTATGTATTATTTTTCTCCATATTTGTTGAATCTTTTTTTAAATTGAAAACAAAAAGATTTTTCATGAATTTCATTCTAATACATTGAACATTTTATACATTAAACTATTTTTCCTTGAATCATATAATGTACATGCTTAGTGATACTATTTTAAGATGTATCTACAATAAAATATCATAAAAAATATTCAATAAAAAATATATAACTTTTATTACTCACTCTTAACTATAAATTCACTAGTCAATTAAAAAATGTTTAATGCAAAAAAAAAATTATAATTAGTAATAAAATTAGAAACATAAAAGGAAAAAGCTTGAAATTATATTAATAGAAAATTATTTACATAATTATATTGCAAAATGACCCAAAGAAGAAAATAGGGTCTAAATGAACATCACAAAATACCATAAATGGCAACTAGAGCACCTCCTAAACAACCCCGACATATGAAATGACACAACTTGAATTGCAAGAAGATTCTGCAACATAAATCAACCTGCAATGCAAGAATATTCCTTTATCCCGATTTCCATTAGAGGAGGAAGAGTATCTGCCAAAACCCCTATATCTCTGTCAAACATTCTACAATTCTTTGTTTACAAAGAGTTCTTCAACACATCATAAACTTTAGAGTATAAAGGTTTCTTTTGCACATATTTGGAAGGGAAATAACTATCAAGCATGGCCGTACCTAAGAAGAGATCATAATTCACCACCGTCTCTCTCAAGACAAAATAAGCCAAGAAATTCCTCATGGACAAAATAAGCCAATAAATACTCCAAAATACATACATTTTATAACAAATCAAAAGCATTGGAAAGAAAGACCACTAGAACCTAGGACGGATAGAAGATTCTGAGAGAATTTGGAATTAGCATGCCCTCCCAAATTAACGTGCCATTTATCACATTTGAAGACCCTTCATATATGTGAAATGATTCAAAAGGACAAGAAATTTCATTTTTTATAATCTTAGAGTTTTAAAAACAAGATTCAAAGTACTACGATTATTATTCTTATCAGATATTCAAATTTCAAGTGTTAGAATCACATATTTCTCGTAAAATATTAGGTTTAAATAATTTTAACGAAAAGGTGGCCTCTTTGTTAGATTAGGTGAAAAACTAATCTCCCAAGAACACCTACATGCATAACCTTGTCACATGGAAGAAGCAAAGAATAGAAAGAAAGAAAAATCTATGGAGGCCAAAAAGGCAGAGACATCATATGCACATTCAAAAGAACAATATCTATTATGAACAATGCATTGAGTTACCAAAAAATACAAAGAGGGAATCCTTATAAAAGGATACCGAAACCCTAACGGAGAACACCCTAAAGAATAATAAGATGCCTAAGTCTAACTTAAGTGTAGAGAATAATAGACAAACAATTAAATAAATAAATTATTATCTATAATATGACTACTCTAACACCCCCCCTTAAGTGTAACTTAGGGAGAAGCTAAACAACTAAGGACTGAAAGATGCATGAAAACAAAAATGCATGAAAGAGAAATGGGTCCTAGCAACAAGGCCTGATTAGGTACCCAAATACAAGAAAAAAGAAAGAGCATGTAAAGCATCTCTGAAGCATGAGGCTATAAACACTGTCAGAAGTAACTGCTGGAACCCCCATTGAAATAGTGCATGACCAGGTAAAGAAGAAAAAGTCTAAAGAGTTGATCAATCGAAGAGGTGACCTCCAAAAGTAGGAATGAACGAGTGTCTATATAGTAGATGAACCATCTCACCGAAATGCATAGGTGCCTAGCCACTACATCCGCCTAGTACATAGGAACAAAAATTGAATACGTAGATCACTCACCTGAACCAAGGAAGCAATAGAACCAACAGGTGAACCCCCCCCTCCATAATGTTGAACAGGGAGAGGGGTGACAAGAACACTAAAATGCAATGCCAGAAACATCTGCAAGAAGAAGAATCAGGAACACCAACAGTGCAACAGAAGTACAAGCATAGGATAAAGGGCAGTGTCACCGACACATAGCATGGGCTAATGTCGTGGAAGGTACGCTCACTTGACAAAGGTGGATGAGCACAAAAGGCAAAACATCATAACCCCCCATGGCACTTTATAACTGAGTGCGAGTACAAACAAACACAAGGTGCTCAAAATCCCAAATATGCAGAAGCAGGCACTTTATCTTAGTGCATTTATAGAAACAAAAATTGTATAGAAGAGAAGCATACAATACTCAGAAAGAGAGAAAGAAGAGTGGGCCAGAAGAACAGAAGAAGAGATCCCAGGACCTGTAGAACCCAAGTAATCCGCCAGTGTGAAAGTACAAAACTCAGAGGAGAAAGAACCTAGAGCAAAGTCTAGATAAAAGACCCCTGCCACTGCAAAATTCACTGAACCAGCTTTCGGACAATATCTCATTTTCCCAAAAAGGAGTCTGGATGACCAAGATATGGCTCGTGGAAGGCAAAAAAAAAATATCAACTTTGACAAAAAAAAATGCCATCAAAATGGAAAAATCAAAGAATCAAACCCCTACCATTGGATCGAGCTCGGAAAGAGCTTTTCGATGATATAAAGAAGTTGAAAATCCGATACCGTATGCTCAAGATACAACCAAAAAACCCAGGTACCCTTGAAAAATATCAAAAAAGAGCAAATAAGGGGATGACGTCAGCAAAGTGCCTGCATAAAATTGACGGCCATCACCGCTTAACAGGCCCCTGGGGCTGAAAAAAATAAGGGCCCTAGTCACATGGGTGACCAGGGGCTCAGGAATGGGGGCTAAAGCTAGGCAGCCAGACTCCCATGTGACCGCTGGGCTCATAAAAGGGGGCCGCTGGGTAGAGCGGCGGGTGCGGGCGGTAGTGGTGGCGGGTCTCTAGTGGTGGCGGAGTGGGGGCTGAGGGGCGGCAGTCTCCGGTGGAGGACTGCGGAGGCCGCGGCTGGGCGCGCATGATGGTGGCTCTGTGGAGGCCACGGCTGGGTGCGGGTTGGCCGCTCGGCGGTGCATTGGTGGCTGCTGGGCGGCCGCCCAAAAAACTAATTTTTTTAAATTTTCTTTTAAAAAAATATCACCATCTCAGGTTGTGTGCCAGGTCGTACGACCTGGTATGCAAAAAATTTTTTGCCTCAGATGGAAAAGTTGTCCAAAATGGACAAATTTTATATGGATTTAGGGGTTTTTGGGCATTCTGAGCACAACGGTGAAGTCTGTTTGAGCCAAAAATGACTAGAAACAATGGTCCCCCCTAAATCCACATAAAAAGCTTCTTAAAAACACATAAAACCTACTGCTTCTGAACACTTCAACAAAAAATGAACAATGAGTAGCAAGATGGCTCTAATACCATGTTAGATTAGGTGAAAAAATAATCTCCCAAGAACACCTACATGCATAACGCTGTCACATGGAAGAAGCAAAGAATAGAAAGCAAGACAATTCTATGGAGGCCAAAAAGCCAGAGACATCATATGCACATTCAAAAAAACAATATCTATTATGAACAATGCATTGAGTTACCAAAAAATACAAAGAGGGAATCCTTATAAAAGGATACCGAAACCCTAAAGGAGAAAACCCTAAAGAATAATAAGATGCCTAAGTCTAACGTAAGTGTAGAGAATAATAGACTAATAATTAAATAAATTAATTATTAGCTATAATATGACTACTCTAACACTCTTTTGTTCCCTTTATTATCCTCCACTTACTTGAATGTAGACCTACCTCTAAATGTTCTATAGTTCAAGTATTTAAGGTACTATTTTTGCCTAATGAAGTTTTTATATCCTTCAAATACTTATGTATATACAGTTTTTTAATCCTTGGAAAACACGTGATTTTTGCATGCTCCATTTTATACACATTTAAAAATTATCATTTTTAATAAATTTATGTAACAATTAAATGGATTCACTTAATAAATTAATGAAACAAAAATTGAATTCCTTGGGTAGAAAAAAAACACTCCTAATTTAACTTTTTTCCTATCAAATTTATGTTTCAGATACCCTCTTTTCATATAATCTAGAACAACTAAAATAACTCCTTATTTTCACAAGAGATACTATGTAAGTATATTTCAATTGAATTTGATATCCTCATATTGATTCTGGCCAATGAATTAAGACAACTATTTATACTTTCATTTGACTCAATAATATTTTAGTTTTATTTGATAAAGGAGAGAACTTAAACCCTTATAGGACATCCATTAGGCATAAGAAAGTAGTCTTGCAAAGAGTGAGAAATCCAAACAAAAGATCGACAAAAACCTAGACTAGAAATAGAAGACAAGAGTAGTAAAAAAAATGAAAGAACAAAAACCACTCCCCAAAAAGAAAACACCAACTTGAGGTTGGGGGTCTTAACAAACTTCCAATCCTGAGTTCATTCTTTTAACAGATGTAGAAAGGAACCTTTTTTCTCTTTACCTTGGGTAGGGAACAAATCACTTCCTCTAAGGTCAAACCATATGTAATCTCTATCATCTTCCTCTTGGCCTGATGATGTTCGAATTCCTCTTGGAGGATCTACAGTGAGTTAGACATCTTGTGCATCATATCAATATTGTATTTAACCATCTTCTTATGATTTATTTAAAGTTTTTCTTTGTTTCTTTTGATAACAATAATAACATACAAAATTTCCTTCTTTTCCTCCTTCGATGTAACCAAAGGTTTAAGTTTTGTGACCCAAATATCTATACTGTCTGAATCATTAAGACTATTACCAAGGTTGTCATTTGTCTCCCAAAACCTCCCATCATTGTTTACAACTGAACGTGGACCTCGAATTCATCCATAGACTTCAACATGGTCATTTCTCATAAGCGAATTACGAAGATGAATATGAATTATTCACTTCACATACATTCATAAATTGACTTGTTGCCTCCTATTTAGGTGGGGTTTTGAGTCACTTTCAGAATTGAGAGCCCAACAACCATAGACCGGACTCTAAAATGAAGGATTTAAATGCTAGAGAAATTGAATTGAAATGAATTAAGCTAGCATGAGAATGCACAATTAATCTAAGAATGAGGATGCAAAGTTAATCTAAAGCTTGTAATAAATGAAATTACTCTACTAACATAATAAGAAAACTAGATTAAAGCATGAGAATGCAACATTATCCTAAAATAGAATTACTTTAATATGCAAGATTATCAAAGCTTAAGAATGTAAAAGATTAGACAACAATTTGACAATGATTCTATACTCAAAAATTGCCTCCTCAAATGAGGAAAGAGGGGTCTCTAATATAGAAGAGCTTGTGTGGAGACTGAGTAGTTTCTTGCAAAGAAACAGTCGTCTCTTCATCTCCTTGGTGGGAGGTGAAACAATTTGGAGAGAATTATCTAATTAATTAAATGAAATATTGCCACATGGATGGCTTTTCAAATTATTTGAATAATTAAATTCAAATGAGGATACTTCACTTAAAGAACTAAATAATTATTAATTCCTTTTGATGTGTATTAGCTAAAGGGGGTGGAATTAATTTAATTAAAGC
Organism: Chamaecyparis obtusa; assembly: GCA_027943335.1. NCBI lineage: Eukaryota > Viridiplantae > Streptophyta > Pinopsida > Cupressales > Cupressaceae > Chamaecyparis > Chamaecyparis obtusa. The sequence continues at coordinate 2,150 of BSBK01013464.1, read as the reverse complement.
ACTAGGACTTTTGTAATTAAATTAATTAATCATAGGGATTATCTAGCCAATAAATGTCGATATTTAAGAATTAAATATAGTGTATGATTAATGCAAATTTAGGGTTTTTTGCATTTGACACCAATTCAAGTAAAGTCAATTAGGAGACATAATTGCCTAGTACAATAGGACTTTGATGATGTAAAAATTTGAAGGAATGCACCAAAATTGATTAAGATTGCAAGGTGCCAATTTTGGGGTATTACATTTTGCCCCTCTTTGAATTGATGTGTGAGTAGCGCGTTGATTCAAAGAATGGTCTGATGTGACAAATGATGAGGTTTTCAGGATTATCTCTAGAACAGAGCTTAACCCTCGAAAGTCAAGGTTAGATCGCCAAGACACCGATTAGATTGAGTTGCAGAATCATCTATAGAATGAAGCTTGATTCTCTAAAGCCTAAGTTAGATTGCAAAGACATTGGTCGAATTACCACTTGAGGAAGACTGTCCCCAGAACGAGGCTCAGTCTTTGGGAGTCAGAGTTAGATTGCCCTAATACCTATTGATTGAATGATTACTGATGTAGATTTCAGGACTATCTCCAGAATGAAGCTTAGTGCTCTGAGACCTGAGTTAGATCGCCCAAATACTGGTTAGAAAGAGTTTTCAAGAGCCATCTCCAGAATGAAGCTTCACTTTCAGGAATTAGGGTTAGATTGCCCCAATACCTAATAGATTTCGAGAACCATCTCCAAAATGATGCTCGATCCTCAAGGATCCGAGTTAGATTTCTCAGATACCTAACAGATAGATGACAAGATGACAAGATGCAAGGAACAAAGATGCCCCTAGAGATTTAAGATCATGGAACATCCAATTTTAACTGTGAGGTATGAAAAACTGAACATTCCCTAAGTGATGAGATGCCCCGAGTGATGAGGACTTTTGATTCAGATCAGACTGATTCAAGAATGATTGGAAAAGATTTAATTATGCAATCATCCTACCCCCTTAGAAGTGAAATCAAAAGATGACACATCAGAAAGATGATTGATAGCAAAAGGTTGTAGATAGAGATAAAATCGGAGATCCAAAGGAACTCAGAACATATTACAGAAGAATCAAGAAGCTGTAGAAGTGATCTGGAGTGATTTATTTATCATGTTGACCAAGTTTGACCAAGGTTGACCATAATTGACTAGAGTTGACCTTCGATGAAAAAAGATGGAGTCGAGAAAATGATGATGAGATGAGATTCTGGCAAGAAAACATCAGCAGAAGGTCGACTGCACAAGCGTCTGATCATGTTGATCTGAGAAATTTAAAATGCAATTTTGAGCTATCTAGGAGTGTCAGATTTTGATTTTGATCTCGAAAATGGATCCAAAGTGTTCGATTTAGCCAAGGGTGAAGTTTTCATGCAAAACGGAGCACTTTTGAGAATTAGGTCAAAAGCTATATAAGGCCCGGAGGGGTCATTTTCAATTCATTATTTACTTTTGTCTTTAGTGAATTAGAGAGCTCAGAGTGAAATGGAGAGTGTACTAGTGAAATCACATTGATTCAAGCACTCCTGATGACACAGCCCGCTGGTGGACTATGACCCACCTGTAAGTAGTCGAAAGCCCAGCTTGCATTTCAAGTTTTTAACGCATTTTTAGATATTTAGGTCAGATTCCACTTGTTGAGCATTTCCAGTCAGAGATGAACAGTTTCCACTTGCTACTAGGGGAGATGACAGTCACCCCAGAGGACATATATAGGATTCTCAGAGTACCTTTCCACGGCCCTCACATGGAGTATGATATTCAACCTAGAGCGGGCACTTTGGCACTACGGGCCATTTTTCAAGATGACCTAGTGATGGGTTGGGCCATCGTATGGGACAACTTGATCAGTCAGTATGGAGCAGGACATAGACTAGTGATTGTATTGGCAACATTTCTAGGCTACTATCTGATGCCGAATCGAGGACAACATGATCTAGAGTGCGGTTAGGGGTGCATGCTATAGAGGATGTTGGATCGGCCAGCCATGAGATTCAGATGGGATCAATGTATGCTAGCCCAGATGTATCACGAGATGTATGAGATCATGTATCGAAGCTCTCAGACTATGGCTGCAGGAGTTTTTGTTCTTTAGATATGGGCCTAGGAGCATCTCCCCATA
>BSBK01013463.1:0-81091 GCA_027943335.1 Chamaecyparis obtusa | reverse complement strand
TTGACTAATCCACTTGACAAACTCTAATTGCATCTCCTTCTTAGGACTAATTACCATCCATGTACAAACACTTTTCCTTCTACTTTTTCCACTGTGATAGTCACTCTTTTATCTCATTCTAGTCTCATTCCAATACTTCTTAACACATCCTTAGTTCCATCTAACATTGGTCTTTACAACACTAATGACATACTCCTAACATTGATCACTACTTCATGTCATAAGTATCTTTGTTCTCCTATTTACTATCTCATTCCTAACCTTAGCCATTTCACTTAGGAATCATTTCTTTGAACCCGCTATCATTGGTCACCAACTCCCTAGACTCTTTTCATATTCCTTGGCTCTCTCCATTGACTCTCCCTTTACTATTCTATTTAACATCAATCTCTCAAACAAAAATAAATCAAAATACCTTTCTGTATCCTATGAGATAGTCACACCATACATTTAAAAAAAATAATTTGGATACAAATTATTTTCTAAAAAATCCTCTTTGAATACCATCGAGTCACTTGGTCTATGCTTACAAATACCAACACACCATGCTTTCCAAATAATCTAATAATCTTGATGTGATTGTCCCACAACACAACATTTTTTCCATAGTACACTCAACAGACCCAACCCTAGGATCAACCTTGCACTAATGGTTCTTGATCTCTATCATCATTTATAAGTCCTTTACATACACACTTGGACCCCTCTATGGTCCCTTAACCTTGATTTTAAGGCACACACACCAACTCATTGTCTATTGTGACAATCATGCAAGAAAACCTTCTAGGATAGTCACTAAAACTAGCAAACAAGGTGTGTTGTATTCACTCCAACCTCTAGGAAAACTCAACACATATCCTTGTCTATTATTGGACCCTTAACTTCACTCTCAACCCTTAGTGGAAATAAAACATCACCAAACTGACAACTCACTATCCTATCATAGTCTCAGATGAGTTTTATTTATGATTCTTTATCAAAATCATGTGCTAGTATTTTCATGATTCTTTTTCACACCTTTGGGGGATTTAATATGCATTGTTCCCCATCATTGTACCAAATTTGGAGATTTAGACAATGTAGAAAACAAAGAAACTATATTTTGTTACCACTATTTACCTTAATCAAGGGTTTAGACAATCAGTGACTAAAATCCTTGGTTCTCTATCAAAAAAAATGAATTTGAATGCCACAAGAACCAAAATAATCTCAGTTCAATGCCCTAATTGACTCATCAAAAGGAAAATGTATCAGACATTAAAAATCTCTAAGAACAACTCTATTTCCCAAGCCAGAGTAAGGTTATGCATAATTTAACAACTTTTTTTATTTCAACATATTACTTCCACTTCCTTGGTCATTCTCGGGCCCTTACATCATTTATAGACTTGTATCATCTCTTAAAAGTGGATACCAACCTCAAACTTCCATGAATTGACCATTAACTACCCTTTAATTGGTCTAATTACACAACTTTATGTTGTCAAGTTGAAACATAGTTGTCAACTTGATAACTTACATTATTTAATACTTAAACATTACCCCCCTTGCATTCAAAATGTTCTTTTAATGACCTTCAAAACATGATTAGTTATGCATAAATATCTTTAAAGAATTTACATATTTGAATTTTACTATCCTTGATTAATTACAATTAAAGTCAAATTTTTGTTAATATTATTAGTCCTTAGATATTAATATTTTTAATATTTATTATTATAATTTTTTATAAATGTGTGTTATGATGTTCAATGATTGATGAGAAATTTTATTTTACAATGTGGGTAAGTGCACCAAGATGGTGGACACTTTAGTGGCCACATAAAAAAATAATTTTTTTCATAACCCGTGCAGGTTATACAAAATTCAAAATCGTGCTAGGCTTGGTTTTACCAAGCATAGCAAAAAATATTGAAAAATACCAATAGCACCTCAAAACACATATGGGTTTTGAGGAACATTATATTTCTCAAAACCCATGGATTTGGACCATTTCCAACGCCATAAATGAAGGAACAATCACTTGAGGAAGTCATTTTTCTATAAAATCCTAGTGTATTTTCATTCTATTTGCATTTTTCATTGATTGGCAACAATGGCACCTCATCGAAAACATAAGATTTTAGTGTTTCAAATGTTTTTGTTTGTATTGTATTTGAAGTAGGGTTTTTTAATTGATTTATGTTTTATTTTTAAATTTTGATGTCAAATTCTACAAAGACTTTCCCCAAAATGAAAAAGAAAACAAAAACCTCATGCACAAGAAACAAAATAAAATATTGATTATGAGAAACTATCACAACCACAAAATCCTCCTCCACAACCATTGTCACCTATAAACCCTCCATGTCCTCCATTAGATCATGTAGATGCCACACAAGATGATCTCATAAAATGCCTTACACAAAATAGTGCCTAAATTTCTATATTGGTCAATAGGTTGAAGTCCTCTAGTTTTGACCACCACTCAACCCTTGCCTCGATGCTAGAAAGAATGGCCAATAGTGAAAATGAGATTTCTAGAGAGGCTACCAAATAGGCTACCACTTTTCCTAGTACTAGTAACACCCTAGAACTAAATACAACTTAGTTTCCTATACATTGGTGTGTTCACAATAGGATGAAAGCATCTTTTTGGGATAGGTGGTATATGATCTTTGACCAAGCACCCTATAATAATTGGGAGGTGCCTCTATATTTCTTGAGAAAGTTATATTGTGAGTTTATCCTTGGAAAGAAGACAAATTACTTTGACATCCAGTAGTTATAGGGTAGAGGGAAATGCTCTTTGCAGGATAGACCTAGGGCCCGTAGGGTTGTACAACCACAATATAGGAGGCCTCTAGCTAAAAACCCCATAGTTCATGTTACAGTCCCAATAGTTGTGAAGGAGTCCATAGATTTACAGACCCTTCATGCAGCCACATCATTGATGGATGTCAGCGTTGAGCATGGCACATAGTTTTTCAGAAGAGGGTGGATCTTCACCTATGAAATCTCCATTGTCATCAGATGCACCATTCGCACCACCACGTGCGCCACCTCCATCATCATTAGAAGATCCATTTGGATCGGCCCAACCCATTGAGCATATGTGCCCTAATTTTCAGGGTATCTATGTTGGGGTAGATCCTGATGTGAATGAGGATGGTTTGGCATCTCATTCATGTACACATTATGGGGGTAGATTTCATGCGTTCAATGTTAAGGATGTAACCCTCAAAGACAACTTGATGACAATGGTATTTTCTAGAGAGTAGAGTCATGTTTGTTTATTTGTGTTTTGACATGTTATTAATTAATCACCTAAATATTATAAAAGTAAATATTTATTTATTTAGAGAATAATTTAAATTGATACATGAATAATATGCATTGCATGGTGCAGTAAGGGATATGAGCACTCCACAGAGTGTTTGTTTGAGTAGACATACACGTACACATGTAACTTCAACACCTGAGATAATTCTTTTAAAATATTCCTTAAAATAGAATAATATATATGTTTCAAAATATATTTTGTTAATATATGCATATTTATTTGGTGTTTAATAGGGCTTGTCAGCTGCTCAAATTTCTGAACTTGATAATATCACCCTTTCTACCATTGACTTTGGTTTTGAAAGATTTGCAGTATAATATTTTGCACATCTCTTGTTTATAGTTTTAATTGATCCCATGCAGTATCATACTCATTTAACTTATGTTAAATTTTTTTTGCTAGGGTATCTCACCTAACTTGAGGACACCAGGAAAGAGAAAGAAATCCTCGAGGACACCCAAACAAAAAAAGGTAATTCAATATAGTATAATTTTATTTGTTGAAATGTATTATTCATGATTAAAAATGTACTTGTAGTATATATTAATGAATGTACCTACTTATTTGTTCTATGTATAGAAATAGTTAGATTTTATAGAATTAATGAATGCACCTGATGTCGTTGATGTTTAGGAGAGAGAAAAAGGTAACATTTTATATTTACTTTCAATTGCATTCTTGATCATTCTAAATCTCTTAGAATTCCTTCCTTTATGAATATGACATATGTTATGATTGTTCATACAGGAATTGGTCGTAGTTGCCTCATCAGTGGCCATGCCTCCTAAGAGTACATGAGAGCCATTTGAGGTTTCGGTGTGCATTTTTTCTATATACATGTTAAACATATGTGTTTATATATGAGTAGATGCAATTTTATAATTTATTTAGTATTTTTTGACATATATGTTATTTAATTGATTTGATTTGATTTTACCTATTAAAACCATCTTCAAAAACTCCCATGGATCCTGTGCCTTTAAATTTTGTTAGGAGTCCAGCTCATGGAATATGGGGACCATCAGCTTTAGGGAAAGATCCAATTTCAGAAGAAAGAGATGAGGTAACCAAATTCAACTGCCAATGTATTACAATCATGTATTTAGTTATTTTGAGAAAATATATCTGATTTAGCATTTGAATTATTCTTGTGCAAACACCTAGTGAGCCACCTACTTCTTTGAAGAGGCTCAATTTCAATGATCCAACAAAGTCATAGATATTGATAGAGATATACAGATCTAGTTGTGGTTATTGAATGACCAAATTTTGTAAATATTTAACATTTTTATTGTATATATCGACCTTGACATAGTCGATGCCACATTTTTGTGACTCTATTATTGATTTGGAATTTATGCCATTTTTTGATATGTACAAAATTATGGTTCATTTTTATATATATGAAACTTGATATTCAATCCAATTCATTAATTGTGTGTTCATTTGTTCAATGTTAGTATGTAAATATGCTTGTGTGTATGTACTCATGTGTAGGATTTATGCCTTAAGTATATTCATGTGTATTCAAGTACATTCTTCATAACCTAGATTCATGTGTATAAGCTATGTGCATTACTTAAGTGAATTCATGCTTTATGTGCTACATTGTATTCATGTGTATCTGATGCTCTCAACCAAGAAAATCCTTCAAAGTTCACTTCACAAATCCGGTGATCACCTTGTCAAATCAACTCTTCTATAATGTATCATGTTAGAACTCTATTATACATGTCAAAGACACATCATTCCATTAGAATTAGTAAGCACATTCAAGGAACGATGCTTCTACATCAAGATTTTTTCAAACTGTTAATGAGAAAACAATGACCTCTCATTCTAGGAACCAAACCCTCCTTTTTAGGGTCTCTAGGCTAGGGCTTGTTCAAAAAGACTCTTGCAAATCTCTCTAGATCCCCCCAATGGATCTAACACATCCCTATGGACCCCAATAGCATAGATCCATCAAAAAATATACTCATTCTTTGGAGTATATGCTCGCAACAATTATTGGTGCTTCTCCACGCACCTTCAATCAATATTTACCACCATTTGTGGTCTCTCCACCACCATATCCTACATATCCCTACAACCAAACACTATTGTACAAGACACTAGTTAATTCCTTTCTTTCAAATGCTAATGAAATGATAGAATAAGGACATAGAAGTGATGAAAAGACAATATACAATCAATTTACTCCATTTCCAATCACAAACACATTCCACAATGCATTCAAATGCCTTGGTTTAATGACTATACACACGGGCCAGTGAAATAGTTTGAAAGAATATAAATTTGTTTATTGATTTGGAACCATTTGCATTGGTTATCTATTACACCACTCTACATACTAAACCATACTCATGTGAATATCCTCTAATAGATCCCCAAACACTCTAAAACTGACATCAACTAACTCTAAAACTATCTACAATAGTCACAAACTGACTGTTAATGATTACAAGTTTTTTAAGAAGTTGTCAAGTTGATAACTACCTTTGTCAACTCGACCCTCACAAGACATTTCTTTTCTTAGATCCTTGTCTAAGGCTTAAACACTCTATCTCAAACCAAATATTTCCCCTAAGGTCCCACTTTTCTTCTTGACACACCAGAACACTCGTCGACATACCCAATGGTGCTTAGTGCATTTTGGGGACACTTTGGTTTGGCATGGTCACAAAAATTCTAGTGAATTTGTTTCTAAAATGAGGTTTTCACTAGAATTTATCATCTCAATAGGAGCTAATGGGACAGAATATTCAATGCTAGGATGAACAGTTTGGAAGAAACCTAGTTGTGCAACTTTCAATTGACCCTCATTGCAAGTTTTAGCGTCAAGCGAGATTGGCATGCCAAATTCAAAAAAAATTGAATCTCCCAGAATAGAGAGAGTTTATTATAGGCCATAAAAACATAGTCCTATAGCATCTCATAGTTCACCAATACCTCTCATGGGGTCTGAGATATGAGCCTCAAAATATCGCTACCCAATTGTGCTTAGTGCGCCTTGGGGACACTTTGGTCCAGCATGGTCCAAAATGTTTTAGTGACTTCATGTTTGAAACAAGGTTGTCACTATAATTTTTCCACCCAACTAGAGCTAATGACACAAACCATTTGGTGCTAGGATGAAAGGTTTGGAAGAAACCTAGTGGTGCAACTTTCAACTGACCCTCACTACAAGTTTTAGCATCAAGAGAGATTGGCATGCAAAATTCAAAAAAATTTAAATCTCCCTAAATAGAGAGAGGTTATTGTAGGACTCAAAAACATGGTCCTATAGCATCTCATAGTTCATCCATACCTCTCATGGGGTCTGAGATAGGAGCCTCAAAAGATCGCTACCCAATGGTGCTTAGTACACCTTGGAGAGACTTTGGTCCGGCATGGTCGTAAATGTTCTCATGAATTTGTTCTCAAAATGAGGTTGTCACTAGCATTTATCTTCCCAACAAGAGCTAATGGCATAGACCATTTGATGCCAAGATGAACGATTTCAAAGAAACCCAATAGTGCAACTTTTAACTGACCCTCACTGTAAGTTTTGGCGTCAAGAGAGATTTACATGCCAAATTCAAACAAATTTGAGTCTCCCAAAATGGAGAGAGGTTATTGTAGGCCTCATAAACATGGTCTTTTAGCATCTCACATTTTTTTGACACCTCTCATGGGGTCTGAGATACAAGCCTTGAAAGATCACTGACCAATCATACTTAATGCACCTTGGGGACACTTTAGTCTGGCATGGTCGCGAACATTCTAGAGACTTTGTATTCAAAAGGAGGTTGTCACTAGCATTTACCCCCCCAACTAGAGCTAATGATGTAGACCATTTAGTGCCAGGATGAACGGTTTGGAAGAAACCTAGTGGTGTAACTTTCAACTAACCCTCACTACAAGTTTTGGTGTCAAACAAGATTAGCATGCCAAATTCAAACAAATTTGAATCACCCAAAATGGAGAGAGATGTTATTATGGGCCTCAAAAACATGGTCTTGTAGCATCTCATAGTTCATCGATACCTCTCACAAGGTCTGAGATACGAGTCTCAAAAGATTACTTCCCAATCGTGCTTAGTGCACCTTGGGGACACTTTGGTCTGACATGGTCGCAAATGTTCTAGTGACTCAGTGGTTGAAATGAGGTTGTCACTAGCATTTACCCACCCAACTGAAGCTAATGGCACAAACCATTCGGTGCTAGAATGAACAGTTTGGAAGAAACCCAGTGGTGCAACTTTCAACTGGCCCTCACTTTCAAGTCATATAGCATCTCATGGTTTTTTGACACCTCTCACAGGGTCTGAGATATTAGCCTCAAAAGATCACCACCCAATCATGCTTAGTGCACCTTAGGGACACTTTGATCTAGCATGGTCGTGAATGTTCTAGTAACTTTGTGATCAAAATGAGGTTGTCACTAGCGTTTAACCGTCCAATAGGAACTAATGGCACAAACCATTCAGTGCCAAGACTAATGGTTTGGAAAAAACCCAGTGGTGCAACTTTCAACTGACCCTCACTGTAATTTTTGGCATCAAGCAAGATTGGCATGCAAAATTCAAAAAAATTTGAATCTCTGCAAATGGAGAGAGGTTATTTTAGGCCTCAAAAACATGGTCCTTTAGCATCTCACATTTTTTTGATATCTCTCATGGGGTCTAAGATATGAGCCTTGAAAGATTGATGCCCAATCATTCTTAGTGTACCTTGGGGACACTTTGGTTTGGCATGGTCGTGAACATTCTAGTGACTTCATTTTCGAAACAAGGTTGTCACTAGTCTTTACATGACCAACTGGAGCTAATGGCACATACCATTTTGTGTTAGGATGAAAGTTTTGGAAGAAACCTAGTGGTGCAACTTTCAACTGACCCTCATTGCAAGTTTTGGCATCAAGCAAGATTGGCATGCCAAATTTGAACAAATTCAAATCTCCCAGAATAGAGTGAGGTTATTGAAGACCTCAAAAACATGGTCTTGTCACATCTCACAGCTCATTGATACCTCTCACGGAGTCTAAGATATGAGCCTCAAAATATTTATTCCCAATTGTGCTTAGTGCACCTTGGGGACATGTTGGTCCAACATGGTTGTGAATGTTCTAGTGACTCCGTGGGAGAAATGGTGTTGTCACTAGCATTTACCCGCAAAGTTGGAGCTAATGGACCAGACTCTTTAGTGCCATGATGTAATCCTTCAACACTATCCCTTAACCCTAGGGAATCACCATTTTATTTTGGACACATTTGACCAATTTTGACTCAATGACTCCAACTATTACATCATTTGATGATAAAAATGTACATTGAATTAAGACAATACAAATGTAAGGATACAAACTTAAGATGATACAAGTATAAGGATACAAAATTCATAGTAAGGAATCACAATTTTTGCACTTTACATGGCATTAAGATGATACAAATGTAAGGATACAAAATTAAATATGTATTTATAATCAAATGGTACAAATTTGGATATACAAAATGTGGGCTCTTAATATTTTCAAATCAATGCCATGGGCACTTTTATATTTCAAATTTTGCATCAAATATGCATGATGAAGCTCATTATTATTTATATATACAAAATTTTACATCTAAATATGCACATTGTAGTCCATTGTTAGTTTTATATACAAATTTTGGCATCTAATTATGCACATTACAGTCGATTGTTGTTTTTATATAAAAAAAATTGGTATCTAAATATGCACATTATATCTCATATGCACATAGAATCATATACAAATTGCCAAAATAATTCTACCATATTATAGAATCATTCATCTTTATGACCCAAAATCAATCAAGTGAACCTTCTGGATCATCTATAACCCTTATTGTCTAAAGTATTTCCTCGTGGTTAGATTCACAAACTTTCCACAAATTCTTGTTAAGAGGTCTACCATGATATTTAATCAATTGAATATTTGTTGCAACAACAAGGTTAGAGTAATGAAGAATATGTCTATGTGTCTCAAAGTCCTCAAACAACCAGGTGTTAGAATTCTTGATAGAGTACCTGCATTTTATTATAAAAATAAGTTAATGCTAATATCAATACAAAGTGTAATAAATTAAGTTTAAGAGGTCTCAATACAACTTGACACAACAACAATACCTTCTAAGCAATGTACCTGTCACAAAAATAATACCTTCTAAGCAATGTGCCTGTTACAACAACGGAACCTATTGGGTACTCAATACTCTCTCCATTAGTGACTATAGTTGTCAATTTCTTTTTGGCCTCAATACAATGACACAAAAATTAATATGTTCCTTCTTCATTGTTCTCATCTACAATGACTGCATATAGATGCCTAGCATTTAGTAGATGGCTATAAGTTAATACCAAAATCAACATAAAGAACTAATAAATTTTCCTTAAAATGCATACAATATGAGAAAAAGAATTCACTAAGTAAAAAATTGATAAATTACCTAGCTCAACTAGGTCAGATACATGGTCAAAATCAACTGATGCTTCCATCTGGTTTAGTTGTAGTGCTTGAGGAATTTGATATGTATCTAGGGTTTGCAAAGGTCTACAAGACCATTGGTCAACCCACTCTTTTGATTCACATTCATCCCATAAAAAAATGCATACACGAAGAGAAAAAACATGCAATCTATCTAGTATAAATAGCTAATGATGTTCCATTTGAACTTCTAAATGAATCCATGTCACTTGATCATGTAAGTGTATAATAATCTAAATAGTTTTCAATGTTAGATTCATGTATTAACCAAAAAAATTTGGAATCCATAGACTTTCCTGCATTACTTGGTCCCATCGTAGAATTACACCATTGCATAATTGTTTCTCCATCTATTAACATTGCACCACCTTCATACTTCAATTCCTCTCTAGTAAGATCTATTTTCACACATGCTCCTACACTATCATGCCCTCCCTTTCCATGACCCACCTCAGTGAAATTCCAAAAATGTTCCACAACACTTGTCACATGCATCCTAGTCAACCAGTAGAACATCCTTTCATCCTTGAATTATGAGGTGCAATTTTCTAACCATATTAAGTGTTGGTTGTATCTTATACCTTTGTCCCTTAGACTATCATAGAAAAATTTAAAGCATCCTTGCACAAAGTCTCAGGAATGTGTATGATCGCTAATATAGAAGTGATACTCTATTATAACCTTTTTGTCCTCCTCTGTGCCATCATGTGCATACATGAATACTATGTGTACAAAAATTGTAACTTGTGTAGAGTGATAATTCATATGTTGTACGTCATTTTAAGTTTTTATTATATAATTCTCTACAAAATCAATGATAGAGACAATAGTACAGAGTGGGAAAGTGTCCTTGCACAACTTGAATTTCTCATCTAACCACCTAGCTCTATGTGTGTGACCTATGTACTCATAAACTAGTTTGTCTTGAAACATCTTTATAAAATCATCTATGCATATATCCATTTTCACTAACTCACACCTCTTTAATTATTTTCCATATTTAGCACCATATGTGATTGACTTGTATTTTCCAAAAGAAAGTAGTTCTTGCCCAATTTCATGAATCTATGAAACTTTTGCAAACCACCACATGTAGGACAAAATCCTTTCAAACAGTACACCATCTTATGATGAATGCACCCATCATCTCATTTATAGAGTACACTTGAAATGAAGTCTCTCGGTGAGTTAGGAGGTGCTTGTAGACCATATTCCTGCAAAACATTGTTAGCATGCAAAGTACCACATATATAGCAATAAATCTCATAATACATGGAAAACTCAACATGACCCCTAAAACATGTATTACATGCATGATTAATCTTAACATAAAATGGTTTTGTCATCTCAAAAAAGATTTGACTAATTATAATATGAGGAAAGCTTTGAAGAAACCTTTCATAAAATTGCTTGTGTCATATCTAAGTAGTGTTTTGGATGTGGGTCATGATTTCTAATTCCAGTTCATCTTCTAACAATATCTCTTTGGTTGGGTGAAACCCTTGTGTTTTCACGCCAATATTTCTCAATTAATGTTCTTAGTACATCAACAAAAACCTTGTCCTTGCATGGGAGTCTAGCCAATAATGCCCAAAGAGAATTATTATTAGGATCCTCAATTTTCTCTTGCCTATCTAAAGCATGGTGTAATGTGGTTCTACTTATCCTTAATGACTTTCTTGTTTATCTTATTAAACGATATTTTTTCATTTCCTTCCCTATTATGCTTGATGTGAGGGCACGATGAGTAACATTAGCATATTTAGTGCATGATTTCAAACTAATGGATTGGTATGCATCGAAAATATCTCTCACAATAGTTCTTTCACTATTATTTTTAGATGTTCTTAACCCCAAAATTTTTATTGTATCTCTAAATTTCAGATTTTTATTCATTTTAACAACTAATTGGCATCTTCCACTTTGATTTAAGTTTTCAAAATAGTTATTCCAAATTCTTATAACCATTTTTCTACAAGTTCTCTTAGAAATTTTATCATGCATTGGCCTCAAAATATTTTCATCAATGTCTATTAGAAACTTTGGTTTTCTATAAATTATTCTAGGAGGTGTTAAGATTGGTGCATTCATTACATCATTTTCTTCAAATGGTAAATCTTTTTGAATTTCATTAACATGTGCATTCATTAAATTATTTTCAAAGGGTCTATGTTCATTGCATTTATTAACTGGATTCATCTCATGCATTTGAATTGGTGTATGTTGATCATTTTGATTTGGTGCATTCATCATATCAATTTCAATTGTTGAATGTATATCATTTTCATTATGTGCATTCGATAACATGCCTTCATTTAATCTCCTCATATGTTCCCTTTGTCTTTCCTTTGCTACCTCTTGTTGTTCAATTTCTCCTCTCTTGTTCTTTCCCATTGTTGATATTGATTGTCCTACACATAACATCATGAGGATAATCCACAATCAAATAGCATAAAAATAACAAATGACTATGATTTTATTATAATTTAAAGTAACCATGATAAAATAATTTTAAAAAGAGTCCAAAAAATAAGACAAATCAATCATTTCAAAGAAACATTAAAAATAAAATTAACAAAACCCGATTGTTACTATCTAGAAAATTATGCACAACAACAATAGGGCATTCAAACAACTTGCACTTCTAGCTTTTAGGCTATTGGGACTCAAATCTAAAGATTTCCTCATAACCCATACAGGTTATGTAAAGTAATGATAATTTCCCATAACCCATATGGGTTATGTAAACTTATGCCAATGCTCACAATTTATCATAACCCATACATTTTATATAAAATTAGAGAGATAAGATAAGGAGAGAGAGAGAGAGAGAGAGAGAGATTATATAAACATAGAAACATATCATATATGTAAATCTATACAAATGTGTATTGTATTACACATTTACAAGAATTTTTTTTAATGTCTTCATAACCCATACGGATTTCTGAAGATATATCATATGAAACTAAAAATGTTCTTTTATGTCTTCATAACCCATACAGGTTTTATAGAAATTGAAATTGTGTTTTTTCTTATTAAAACTCGAGTGGGCTATTTTGTGCACCATAACTTGTATGGGTTATGGCTTGGTAAAAGGTTTGGAATATGACCCTAAGGCTTGCAAGCCCATTTTCCCTCTAATTTTGTCCATTTGCACATTTTTTTTTCTTTCAACATGATTTCTTGACTTCGTCATCATCAGCTTTAGATATGATCAAGTGGGTATCTCCAAAATTACTACCATCATCTCACACATCTTGTAAGCTTTCTGACCATATAAATTTTTCTATTTTTGGACAACATTAGCAAAGTAAACTTTAATTCTTTACCAGTATCATCACAGCCCTCATAGACATATGTCTACCATTTTTTTAATAACTTTTGATATACTTGACCAAATTCAAAACAAATTACATATTACTGTTCTACACTATATTATATACACTTTTACAAGAAAAGATTACAATTTAGATTATTTTAATGCATGATATGCCCATCGCACGAACAAGTACCAGATTTTCAGGATGCAGTCACTTCAAAAAATCATCAAAAGTAAAATACTCAACAATTTTTTTAAAAAATATGCACAACTTCTACATCTCACTCTTACCTATCATCCTACCAAAGTGTTTTGCAAAATTCTAAATCTTACTATAGATTTTTTGAAGCACATGAAAATAACTATGTTATATTTTTTTGAAAAAACATGGAATGGTTTTTCGTGTGCAAGGGGTTTGACCCTCTTAATATTATCCATTTAAAAAAAAATCATATTTTAGAAACTAGATTCAGAGTACATGAACCTCAAATATCTCTATGAAGGTTTCCCTAATTTCATAAAAAAAGTGGCCACTTAACACAACTCCTAGTTTTGAATGTATGAACCTCAAAAATCTCTGTGAAGTTTAGGTTTCCCTGATTTCAAAAAAAAAGTGGCCACTTATACTCCCCTTTTTGTTCACCATCTTGGTGCAGTTACTCATGTTGTAATAATTTTAATAATTATATGTTGGAATCCATTCATTAGTTTTTTCTATGTTTGATGTTTTCTTTTTAACTAGAATTTTATTTGTATTGAGTGATAGACAATCATAGGAATTCACTTTGATATGCTTCCTAGTTGATCTCACAAGTTAGATTCACAACCCTTTTATTTTTTATTATTTAAAAAAATTTATTTTTTTGTCAGAACGCTGATGACCTGTCAAATTCCTTTGAAAGAGATGTTGTATGTCTGATAGCATCCTCGTCAGATTTGCAGCCCTAACAGTTGTTGGAAGTTTGACAACCTGTCAAATTCCACTGACGAGGATGTTGTATGTCTGACAACATCCTCATCAGATGTGCAGCCCCCAACGGTCATCAGAATCCTAACAACCTGTCAAATTTTACCAAGGAGTATTTTGTCAGACATACAGTATCTTCAGATAAAACCTCTTGTTATAAATCTAATGCATAATGGTGTCGAAATTCTGATGTGATCAAGCATTGTTGGACGTACCAATGACAAGTTTTTGAAGGGTGAAGTTTGTTGGCAGTTCAACAACGTCCTATCAAAATTCCAATGAAAGGTCATAAAAAATATGCCTTGAATGTATTAGTGTATGCTCATGCTTCATGCCTTCTAGAAACTTTCTTTCATCTATTAAACATATTCTTGCATTACTACATAATTTTTTGGTGTTTCCTTCGATGGCTTCATCTTGTGTCAGACTCTATCCTTTGTTAAAGAATAGGCATTTGCATACCAATCATGTATTTCATGATGATCAAATTGTCATGGTCTCCCTAAAAATATGTGAAAAACATCCATAGGCATAATATCACATAATACCTCATCATGATAGTTTCCAGTTTTGAACTTTACTACACATTGTTCATTGACCAAATCCTTCTGGTACTTCAATAATCAAGAAATTTGATAGGGATTTGGATGCCTCCTTCTCTCTAACTTCAACTTGCTAACTATTTCCTCTAAAGTAAGGTTATTAGTACTACCACCATCTATAATGATATTATAAAATTTACCATTACACTAACATCTTGTGTAAAATGAATTCTTCATTTTTGTTAGTTCTTGAATAATGGTAAAATGGAATCACCTATTGAATGTATGTGTGGGGGAAATATGAGATCCACTTCTAAATCCAAATTCCCAAAGGAGAGATCCAAATTGATCACCCAAAAGGTTAATGCACAATCGAATCAATGTATAGAGAATGTGAAAGAGGAAGAAAACCTTATATTTCCCTATAAAGGAGTTGTGTTTAAAATTTGTAATAATTGAAAGGCAAATACTAACCTCAAAATAGGGAAAATCTAGAAAATGCCAATTTCTGATGTCTGTGTGTAGTTTCGGGCAATTCTACAACTTATTTCAAACTAGAAATGCCGAGATGAAGAAAACCCATAAAACTTTTATCTTTCTGACAGCAGGTAGTCTTTGACCCTCATAAAAGGTCAAAGGCTACATTCTTATTCTAAAGGTCAGCTTTGACTTTGTTCGCAGATCTCGAAAGTTCATCGAAAAGGGTATCCGAATCCAATCTCAAATCTGAAGTTTCGCACATACACCTGCAAGAAAAAGAGGGTTTTGTTGTTTGTATGGGGGGTTTGCCTTGGTCAAACCCCAATTTAGGAATTAACCTTGAAATTGAATTGAATTGTAATATGCATAAACAAAGTAGAAGAAACAATTCACCTTGCGTATGTTGAAGTCCTTGTAGAGGATTTGAATCCTCAAATCCACAAGTAGGGATGCTCCAATGGATGTAGAATGAATGTAGGATGTCTCAAATTAATGACATTTCATCTTCAACACCAATGTTGAATAGATCTTTGCATATGAGGAGGCTTGGATGAATGTAGAAGGGTGGATCTTCAAGGGGGCTCCAAAGAGATTGAATCCTTCAATAGCTAACAATGGATCTCCTTGATGGATGAATGCTTGAACACTTGAATGCTTGAAGGCTTGCTTGAATTCTTGAATTCACTTTCTTGCACTTGAGAGCTTTCTCATGAAATTTCTTGATTGTGGATGCGTTCTCACAAAACTTGATTGAGAAAAAGAGAGAGGAAGGCCTCCTTTTATAGTGAACTAGAGAACAAACCTCTAGAGGGGCCACCTTGGAGAATTAAATCCCAATTAGGTCCTAAACTTTAGAAATATACCTAGATTAAATGAAATTTAAGTATTTACCATTCTGAAACCCAAAATCACCGACCCAGAGGTGGGAAAAAGAATCTTTCCGAAACCCGATGCCCAGAAATTAGAAAAACTTAAAATTTGAACTGTGGATCAAGGATGAGGTCAACTCTACCCTAGGTTAGAGTTGAGGTTGACCCTAACCTAGGTTAGATTCAAGGTCAACTTTCACCCTCAAGGTTGACTTTGACCTTGAGGTCAAAACCCTCAGGAGCCCAGTCTAGAATGCCAGGAAATGCAGATAGGAAGTGAAAAATAGGTGCAGAGGGAAGTAGAATAGGGGAAAACCCAATACATGCAAAGACCTGATCAAGGCACTTAACATGACCCAAGACCACTTACTCAGAGGGTTAAATTCTCTTATCATGGAAGTTCTTCCATTTTAAGATGATACATTAAGCCCCCACTTTAGCAAGAGTATGGACTCGATGCAAACTCTTGGTAAAGGAGATCAGAATGAAAAGATAATCTTATCATAATCCAAGGGACAAAGAGAAACCTCAAGCCCCTAGAGACTCAAGTCCTCGTCGACTCCCAGATCACAATAAGAGAGACATCTCTAGAGAGAGAAAGAAAGGGTGTGATTATCTCACCCAATGACAACTTATGTCCCATTATGAACCACACAAGGAAACAACACAACTAGAAAGATGGAATTGAACCACCTAGTGAATGTGGCTACTCACTAGTCAACCCATAAAGGATTTACCCTTAAGAATATTCTATTCCATAAAAATAAAACCAAAAATAAAAGAGATCCAGTCTTAGTGACACCTCCAACCTTAAGGGATCAAAATATATGTATATTTGAAACTGGAGGGATCAAGAGATCCTAAAATATAAATCCATGCTTTAAGGATTAGTCACTAATCCAAAAAGGGAGAAAAGTATCTTGAAAAATATGGGCATATCAAAAATTTTGTGTGTGCAATAGGTGAGTAGAGTGTATGCCCCCACATTAAAGTCATTGCTAACACTTTAACAGGAGCAATGGATTTAATGGAAATATAAACAACTCCACTGATTACATTTCCATGTCGAGATGTCCCCAGATGAAGACAAATCAAGGGAAATATCACAGAAACATATAGAGAACACATAAGGGATCTACCTACCGTGGGGTCAGTATGATCATAAGATAATATATATATGATATTATTGCAAATGAATTGACATCATTCCCCAAAGAAAGTAGAACTACGATCACAAAGGAGGAAAGATCACATAAGATATATGAAGGAGAATCTTTTCAAACCATGACATGGAGACCAAAAATAATTTAGTGCTACCATGCCTCGAATCCAAGTAGATTACACAAGGAAACATTTACAAATAATAGCACAATTATAATGTAACATTGAATAATGCATAGAAGAATAGAGATACATATAGAGGAATTGAACAATAGTTTTGATTCCTTCATCACCTTGTACCAACTAAGTAACAAGGATCATATAAAAGAATCTAACAACATTTAACAAACACATTACGAGAGAAGCATAGTACAGTAGGCAAACACATAATAAAGCTACCACGAAGGACAAGCCAATCAAGCATGCTGCCTACTCTCCCCATCTCATTGTATATCATTTAGGGAAGGTGGGTAACTTGCAAGAGGGACTATATCCGACACAGTATAAATGATAGCCAGTTCCAAACAAGGATCCTCTTAAGAATCACAATGTTCGATACTAGGTGTAAGAGTTAATTGTGATGAAAGCATATTAGGTAAATCAATGTCAATGTCAATAGTCTCATATTCATCATTAACATCATCAGTATCAGCAAGAGTATCTTCTCTATCCAAATTAATCAAAATAGGATCTAAGATATGAATAAGATCATCATAATCATGCATCTTAACATCATTATTAGTAACAACTTATTCTAACACATCATGCATAGATTTATCTAAAGAAGATAGAGATCTTTGAAGAATAGAATTACAAGCTTTAGCATGAGCACAAAACATCTTATGGCATTCATTAGAAGATCAATTATGTTTAGATTTATTTGAAATAGGTTGACAACTAGGAGGAAAAATCACAGGATCCTTCACATGTTCTTTAGGAAGATCAATAGGATTATCAACAATAGGAGGAACAATCAAAGGATCTTTCTTAGGTTATGTAGGAAGAGCGATAGAAGGAACTTGATTAATAGAACTAGAAGCCATATTTAAAGGAGGTATGGAAGGTGTAGGTAAAAGACCATGATTAAGATCCATAGGAGGCATGCTTAGTTAAATAATCTAACAATGTTTATAAGCTTGGTATGAATGAAAAAGATTACTAGGTCGAGGAGGACATGAATTAGGTAATGAAGGCCAAAAGAAATCAAGAGCAACACAATCTCTAGGCCTAGAAGGTTGATATAAACTATGATTAACCATCTTCACTTCATCATGAATGAATTTAAGACACTTATGGATAGGTGAAGTGACAACATGCATGGCATTCAACCAAGGAAAACCTAGCTTAACTTGAAATTGATCAGAAGTAGGAACAACAACAAAGGTAGTGTTCACAATTTTTCCACAGAGTTCAACTGGTAAGTTAATAGAACCAAATGATGGATAAAGGAAACTGTTACAAGTTTGAATCCACACATCTGATGTATCATAAGAATCACATTGTAAGCTTTTCATAAAAATATTTTATTCAGTTATAACATTGACTAAGGATGTAGGATCAACAAGACAACCACAAGTAGGTTTCTAAGAAATCCTAGCATAAATGTAAAGTTGACTATCAGGAGCCTTAATAGTCTCAAAATCATCAAAGGTAATCAAAAGTTCCCG
This sequence comes from Chamaecyparis obtusa, assembly GCA_027943335.1. Taxonomy (NCBI): domain Eukaryota; kingdom Viridiplantae; phylum Streptophyta; class Pinopsida; order Cupressales; family Cupressaceae; genus Chamaecyparis; species Chamaecyparis obtusa. Next base: position 62,272 of record BSBK01013463.1, on the reverse strand, counting down.
AGGTCTTTTATTCTTAGGTTGTTGTTGAGGTTTAGGTTGAGTTTTCAATTTAGGCTTAGGTTTTTGTCGAGGTTGAGATTGAACTTGAGGTTGAATTTGAGGTCGAGATTGAGGTTGAGGTGGAGATACAGATTGACCAACATGCTCCACTTGATTAACAACATGATTGAGATCATCCATCTTTGAATCATACATAATTTCCATAGTAGATGGCTGAGAAATGGTATTAGTATCATGTGTAGGTAAAGGATTCGTATAGATTTGAAGGTTTTGATTAGGAGGAGAGATAGATTTGTCCCACTACCATCAAGATTATCAACAGATAAGGCATTAGAGTCAATTAAGTCTTGAACCTTATATTTTAAAGAATAACACTTCTCTGTATCATGACCATTCTAATGATGATATTGACAAAAAGTATTTTGATCAAAAGATTTAGATGCAATCATAACAGGTAAAAGAGGTCGAATAGGAGGTAAAGTAATCATATTAGCAGTTAACAACCTATTCATAATAGCATGTAAAGATTCAGAAAGAGGAGTAAACGTACAATTTAATCGAAAAGAAGTGGATGCAAAAGTGGCATTGTGAGATGCAACAACAACTTGATCGACAATTGCATTTTCTTGTTTGTTTATCTTGACATAGTTGTTAAATTTTTTAAATTTGTTTAGATTAGGAGTAGCATCACTCTTATCAACTGGAAAAGGAGCCATTGGAGTGTTGCTCTCAAATTGACTCACTTATAATTGATAATGATGAAGTGCTGCACAAAGTTGTTGAAAAGAGGTAAATTTAGTAAGTGAAATCTTATCTCTAATATCCTTTTGCAAATTTGAAATAAACATGCATTGAATATCAATATCAGGAATAGGATAGGAAATCTGAGCATGCAAATGCTTAAATCTACCAATAAATTCAATTAATTTTTCCTTAGCACTTTGTTTACAATGCATCAAATTAGTCAAAGACACTTGTGGGCCAATGTTGTTTTGAAATTGTTAAAAAAAGGCATTAGCAAGTTTTGGAAAGAAATCAATAGAATAAGGAGGCAAGGAACAATACCATTATAAGGTCTTGCCATGAAAGGTTCTAGAAAATAGTTTGGCTAAAATCCTATGGTCATGAGCATAATCACTATAAAGGATTTGGAATGTTTTAACATGATGAACATGATCTCCTTTTCCATTATAATTCTCAAGATGAGGCATATCAACTTGCTAAGGAATAGGAATACGAATAATATCCCAGGACAAAGGACTTTCCATGTCACATGTAGGAATACTAAACTTGTTTTGAGTTAAGGAAGCAAGGTGTTATTGTAAGGATGACACAGTTTGAGCCAAGCTAATGATTGTTGAATCATTAGAGGAAATAGGAGGAATAACAACATTATAAATACTAGGTAAAGTGTAAGAAGGTGTAGGAATAGAAGACACAACTGGATGAACACTAGGAACTATAGTTGGAAGAAAATTAGAATAAGTAAAAGGAACATTATGATATGAAGGTTATGATGTAGGAAGGGACACATGAGGAACACTCATAGGAACAGAGGGAACTGTCACAGTCACCAAAGAAGGAGTATAGGTAGGAATAATAGGTAAAGGATTAGAAGAGGGTACAACACTAGTGATAAGAGGAATCAACCCTAAATCTTGAGCTTCTTGAGCTAAAGGTTTAACATTTGAATGCAAGAGGTGAGTAATACCACACAAGAGGTTAACACCTTAATCACTATCATGAAGAACTTTCTTAAGAGCCTCTATAGCTTGAATAGAATCTTGATTATGGTTCTCTTGAATAAGCCAATTACCCATTTTATCAAGTTCAATTGAAATTTTTTGGACTTGTTCAGGAGGAACTCTTAAAGTATAATCCTCATCATGAGATGAATGAGAAGAGTTTTGATCCATATTAGGATTGGAATCATGAAGAATCAAATTATCATCTGGGATCCTAAGGAAAGGAGAAGAAGATTCAAGATCAAAGGTACCCATGAGTCTATGACTTCTTCTAACTGGAATGTTATAAGTAGGACTAGTAGTAAAGCTCATAAACTAATGTAATGCAAATGAACTAAACTAAGACCACATAAAGCATGAATATTTTATATTTTTGAAATATAATTAGTATGCAAGGCTTAACATAAAAGAGAAATCTAATACCAACAAGATAAAAGGAAATCTAACACCACAAAACACAATAGGGCATCTAATTCCACAAAATAAAGGAGAGTAAGTATATTGGGTTCACCAAAATGAATAATGGTAAAATGGAATCACCTAATTGAATATATGTGTGGGGGAAATATGAGATCCACTTCTAAATCCAAATTCCCAAAAGAGAGATCCAAATTGATCAACCAAAAGGTTAATGCACAATCGAATCAATCTATAGAGAATATGAAAGAGGAAGAAAACCTTATATTTCCCTATAAAGGAGTTATGCTTAAAATTTGAAATAATTGAAAGGCAAATACTAACTTCAAAATAGGGTAAATTTGGAAAATGCCAATTTCTAATGTCTATGTGTAGTTTCAAACAATTTTGCAACCTGCTTCAGACTAGAAACACCAAGACGAAGAAAACCCAAAAAACTTTTATCTTTCTAACAATAGGTAGTCTTTGACCCTCGTAAAAGGTCAAAGGCTACATTCTTATTATGAAGGTTGACTTTGAATTTTTTCACAGATCTCAGAAGTTCACCGAAAAGGGTATCTAAATCCAATCTCAGATCCAAAGTTCTCCACCTGCACCTACAAGAAAAAGAGGGTTTTTTTTTTGTATGGGGTGTTTGCCTTGGTCAAACCCCAATTTAGGAATTAACCGTGAAATTCAATTGAATTATAAAGTGCATAAACAAAGTAAAAGAAACAATTCACCTTGCTTATGTTGAAGTCCTTGTAGAGGATTTTAATCCTTAAATCCACAAGTAGGGATGCTCCAATGGATGTAGAATGAATGTAGGATGTCTCAAATCAATGGCATTTGATCTTCAACACCAATCTTGAATAGATCTTTTCATATGAGGAGGCTTGGATGAATGTAGAAGGGTGGATCTTCAAGGGGGCTCCAAAGAGATTAAATCCTTCAATAGCCAACAATGGATCTCCTTGATGGATGAATGATTGAACACTTGAATGATTGAAGGCTTTCTTGAATGCTTCAATTCACTTGCTTGCACTTGAGAGCTTTCTCATGAAATTTCTTGATTGTGAATGTGTTCTCACAAAACTTGATTGAGAAAATGAGAGAGGAAGGCCTCCTTTTATAGTTAACTAGGGCACAAACCTCTAGAGGGGAAACCTTAGAGAATTAAATCCCAATTAGGTCCTAACCTTTAGAAATATACCTAGATTAAATGCAATTTAAGGATTTACCATTTTGAAACCTGAAATGGCCGACTCAGGGGTGGAAAAATGAATCTTTCCGAAACCCAATGCCCCGAAAATCAGAAAAACTTGAAATTTGAACTATGGGTCAAGGATGAGGTCAAATCTTCCCTAGGTCAGAGTTTAGGTCAACCCTGACCTAGGTCAGAGTCAAGGTTGACTTTGACCCTCAAGGTCAACTTTGACCTTGAGGTCAAAAACCTCAGGACCCCAGCGCAGAATGCCAGGAAATGTAGATAGGAAGTGAAAAATAGGTGTAGAGGGAAGTAGAATAGGGGGAAAAGCCCAATACATGCAAAGACCTGATCAAGGCACTTAACATGACCCCAAACCACTTACTGAGAGGGCTAAACACTCTTATCATGGAAGTGCTTCTATTTTAAGATGATACATTTCCTTATCATTTAGCAAGGTTAATCTGGTGACAAGAACCTATCCTCTTTCAGTATCTTCAAAATTTGAGGACTCAAAATCATTACATGTGAAACTTTTTTCATTTCCCTCTGGTCTCCTATTTGTTCTTCCTTCATATTGGGACACTCATAGGCTCTTTTTACTTCTCTGCAATGAAAACATGTTCCACAAAAACCTCCTCTTCATCTTTGATCACCATTATTTTTATCATAAGGATGATAATATTTATTCCCCCTCTAATTCATATTGAAACTAGAGTCATCATTCCTCTTTTGGTCTTTATTTCGGCCTCCATAATATTGTTCACTAGTCTCTCCACAATGACCTCTTACATTTTCCTTGCTCTCAAACTTCTTGTCCTATTTCTCTTATACCTTCAAAGAAAATTGATACATGTATGTTCAATGGTAGACATTATTACTATTATAAAATCTTCTCAAATACTAGGCTTCAACCCATGTATTTAATAAGTAACTCTCTTTGTTGGCTTCAAAATGACCTATTTTGATAAGGAATCGATAGAATTCTTCTATATATTATTGGATATATTTTCCCAATTGCTTCAAACATTTAATTTTCTTCAAAAAATAAACCTCATAGTCAAGAGGAGTAAATTATCTCTTCAGTTTATGCACCATATGATCCCATCTTGTTAGCTTCTCCTTTTCTCTTCTATTTCTCTCCAACTAAACTTCATTCCACCAAATTTTAGCATGGCCTTTCAACTTGGCCTTTACAAACCTAACCCTCTTAGGATCTTCTACTTCTTCATACTAAAAATAATCTTCCATATCATTGATCCAATCAATCAAATCTTCTAGATTAAGTTTTCCAAAAAAGGTAGAAACTTTAATTTTTGGGCTCTTTTGATATTGTAAATGACCCTAAAAAACCTAGCCTCGTCAAGATTTATGGCCACTTCTTTGTCTTCTTCAAACTTTCCTTCTTCAAATTCATCCACACTTTCATCTCTTTCCCTAATGTTGGCTCCTCTATGAAAATCCTCTTGTATTTCTTGTACTTGTCTCTAAAGGGATCTAAAACCCTCTTCTCTCACACCATCAATTCTTCCAACACAGTCCCTTTGTGTAGGCCATTTTCTCACTTATGTTTTAGACCTGTAACCATAGTCCTGGTGCAAACTACCTCAAGTTTGGTGATCTAATCCACACTCAGGAACATTTTCTCTAATACCACTTTGAAGGCCCACACCACCCTTACAAACTCATAACCAAATACAAAACAACATATATATGAAGAGAAAATAAAAATTCTTCACAAAGCATGGATTGATAATACTTAAAGATAATTACAATTCTTCCAAATGGTTGAAGATGAGATCCTTACAACTTCTTGAGAAAGAGATCATTCAAACTTATTACAATATGAGATCATTACAACATGTTACAATATGAGACCATTACAAATTATTGAAGAAGAGAGCTCCTCACAAATTCTCATATACCTTACTTATGCAGGCACTTACTACCCAAGAGATTACAATAACAACCAATGTAGGATAAAGTTTGGAGAGAGTAGATATAACTACCATGCTACAAATATTAAATACAAGATGGAAAATATTAAATGACAACTAATATGGTCCCATGAAATTTTATTAAATCATATGTTACAAAAAGTAACTTTATGTTTTTTATTTTTTAAATTTAAAAATCACCATTTTTTCCCTTTCCATTTTTTTGGGATTCTCTACTTTTTTTAAATTTCGTATTTTCAGGGTTCCCTATTTTTTGGGGGAATTTTCTATAATTTGGGGAATTTTTCTTTTCTTTCTCCATTATTATTATTATTATTATTATTATTATTATTATTATTTTATTATTTTTATTATTTTGGTTGATGCAAAATTTTACTTACACACTGCATTCTTCTACATCAAGGATGATGATCAACAATACAATTTAGCCTAGCCATATATGAATGTGATTAGTGGTTTAGTAGGGCATCTATGATGAGAGAAAGGTCACCTAAAGTTGCATGGGTCATTATGTGCCATGTGATGACACTCTCTCTCTTGAGTCTATGCATCAACCAATATTAGATCATAGTAGTGACCTTTTGTTTATATGACTTGGTATCTTCTACCTAAGAGATTACATTGGGTTACACTATTTCATCTCCTAGTTATTGAACCACAAGGCATGAGTGTTGGCATTATTTCCTTGAGTGCATTATACTTATGACTATCTTCAAAAGTACAATGGAGTGGGCCTAAGGGTCCACATGGCCACTAGGTCACGTGACACATTGTTGTTGGGGAATAGTGTACAAGTGGTGAACTAGATCTAGTGGCTATTGTATCGAGCATGTTGTGCTCATTTTTACCCTTTTTCTCTTTCTTTTAGTACTTATACTATTATAGATATCATGTTCTTGTTTATTATTCTTTCTTAGATTTATATTATAAAGTATTTGTGGCATCAATTATGTGGATTAGGTACTTCCAAATGTGGAGCTAGTTGTATTTTAGCCATATGTTGGAGTTAGCATAGGAATTACTATATTTGAAGCTTAATTTTCTAAGTTTCTAGGAGTAGGTTTCAGATCAGCACTTGCACCTACACTTTTACATCTACACTAATAGACATCTTTTCCTGTAGATTTTAGTCTATGTACCACTAGTATATTTTTGTCTTTGTGTCACTAGTCTGAGACTTTTATGTCTAAAAAATATTGTAAACTTTCAATCAAAATTTACATGCATTGAACTAGTGCTTGCAATAGTTAGCATCTCCAATATGGAGTTTGGTATCTCCTTACCACTAGATTCATACACTATAATTAGAAGGTAATTTCTAGTAATTTACATCTACACATTTTAGATCAATATATGTGTGGTTTGGCATCTTTTCCTACCCTCACATCTATACTTTGTTTAAGATTCTAGCTTAGTTTGATTATTAGTTAGCCTTTTCTTTATTCTTCGATGACTGTTAGATGGTTTTATAGCTTGATAAATAAACATTGGATTTTTAATCATCATAGGAACACAATCCTATTGGTTCTTAAAATTAATCTCTACTTAGATAGATTCAGAGGATTGATCTAGTCTCCTCTATTGGAAGTTGTGAGTTATTGTCTAGATTTTCTTCTTGTAGCTTGTTGGACATTTTTTGAGCTCCTGTTAGGAAATCTTAGGAATGTTTGTATTCTATTCTAAGTGTGTATATGGGTTTTCTTAGAAAAAATGTGTGTGAAGACTTCTACTTGTGTACAATTGTGGAATGATCATTAATATAATTGCATTATTTCTTATATATTTTTATCTATGTTATACACTTTTAAATGTAATTATTGTAAAAGAAAATAGTAATTTTACACAATGTTATGAGGGTTCCTTTGTGGGGCATTAAATTTGGTATTAGATCCCATGTATATACTCTATGAGCTCTAGCGTATAAGTATCCATTTTGATTGGTGTAAGTGTGTGTGGTTGTTATGATTTATTTAAAGCTTAATATGCTTCCCCTATTGCTGTAGTTTAGCTTTTTAGTCATGTTTATGTTGGTTCTAATCTTTATCTTATGTATCTCTACAGGATGCCTCCTAGGAACAAAGGTATTTATCATAATCCTAATGGGGAAGACCATGAAGACAATCATGAGGAAGAGCATCAATAAGAGGAATGCACGGAGGATCACTAGGATCGTTAGAAAGATCATCATTCAGGTGATCCAGATGGCGACTAGAGAGTTGGTCATGGTGGTGAAAATAGGGATATTTAGATAATGTAGTTACTTCAAGATCTTATTGCTTGGTTGGAACCTCACTATGAGGCATCTCTTAGTTATCTAATCATTGTGATCAACTGAGAGGAGATATCATATGCATTCTCATACCCTGAATAGATCTAGAGTAGATCATAGGAGAGAGAGTAGTGGTGGATAGGGATGATATAATTACAAGATACATGAGAGATCTTCTGAGATCAAATCCACCCACTTTTAACAGGTCACATGGTGCTATAAAGGATGATACTTATCTTATAGATCTCTTTTTTTTTTTCTATGAATTCGTATGTGAGAAATACTAGAGATTGATGTCCCATCATGAACATTTGGATTTTTGTGTCTACTTGGTGACATATAGAGGAGAAGAAGGTACAACTAGATATCACTACTATTTTATGAAAGATATTTGAGGAGTGGTTTAGTGCACATTTTTTTTATAACCATCATCACCTGATGTGTTTAGATAAGTTTAACCATATTATTTAGGGGTCCATGATAGTGGACTAGTATGAACATAGGTTCTTTGAGTTGAGGTAGTATACTAGTATTACACATGAAAAGCTTATGATACTACAACACTTTATTTAGGGCCTTAATACTTGTATGAGTGGTGATATTTGTACTTTCAGCCCAGGAATCTAGTAGTCATTGTAGAGAATAGGATGTTCGTTGAGGATAACATAGATATGGGTCTTGAAGATGGGACAAGAGTATACATTAGTAGTGCATGACCTTCTAGATCAGGTGCATAGGGTAAGGTACAACCTTGGGTTCTTATGGAATTATTTTGTGGAAGGATTATTTATCTTCCTACCAGGAATATACATATCATCGATGCAAGTTAGTGTAGTATTTGGATGACACAGTTAGACATGTTGATCTTGTAGGGGTCTAGAGACCTATTTCTCTTCACATGATCTCGACCACCCAACTAAAGCAGAGTATTTAAAAGGGTTTCCAGTTGTTTGTAGTATTATTAGTGACCTTGATAGGATTGAGATTTGAGAGGTGTCTCTTGATTATCACCCACTTCATATGTCTTCAATTTTTTTCCCGAGTGAGATTCCAAGCATATTGCCTAATCATGACATAGATTTATGTTAGAATTTAGTAATCTTTCCTTGGTTGTTTTATTTAATTTAAGGATAAGCCAAGGTATCCTCCTTTTATTTATTTTAGGATATTCCTAAAGGGATCTCTACATGTAATTTTTTCCTCTAGTCCTGGGAGGACAACTCATATTTTGTAATTCCTTTATTAAGGAAATTAGTTTATTCCTCCTTATGAGGATGCTCACACTTGGCACACACTTAGTATGAATGTGAAATTCACTCACATGGGAGTTACATGAAAAATCCTTCACTCATCTCTACTTAAGAGATGTTTTTCCACACACTTCATACAATTTTTCTCTCACATTCATTCACACAATTTTATCTCTTCTTCACATCTTAGTTTTATCATTATTGTATTGATATTTTTGCTCATAATCTATCTCTCTCTCTTTAGGATTTTCATGCCTCATTCATAACAGACAAAGGGGTTTTTCTTTTCTTTTCTACTTACAAAAATCTCTTGGCTCTTGTTGGGATTCTTGGAGTATCCTCTTATTTTGGTGATTAGTCTTGAAACTTTATCTCTATTTTGGCTTATGGTAAAATCCTTCTTGTACTTCACTTTCTTGGATTATTTTCATGAACTTATTTTCATTCTTGTAATACTTCTAACAATTTCTTTGTTGATCTCATTCTCAAAGAAAAGCCTATTTCTCAAGCATTGTATCATATGACCACTCAAGAGTTAAGTGAGCTTCATTTTTTGTTGGAGGAGCTATTGGTGAAGGGTCATATTCATCCTAATGTTTCCCTTTTGGGATCCCTAGTCACCTTCATTAAGAAGATGGAAGGATATATTTAATTATGCATTGACTAATAGAATTTGAACAAGGTGATAGTGAAGAACTAATATCCCTTGTCGGTGATTGATGATTTGTTTGATCAAATAAAGGGAGCTAGAGTGTCTGTAAATATATATCTCATGCAAAAGTATCATCAACTTCATATTCATGAGGTTAAAATTCATCAAATATCTTTTTATACCTTATAGACATACCGAGATTATAGTTATACCCTATAGGTTATCCAATGTACCATCAATATTTATGATTTTGGTGAATTAAGTGTTTTGGATCTACCTTGACCATTTTATCCTTGTATTTCTTGATGATATTTTAGTATATTTGAAGAAAATGGAGGGAAATGTGGGCCATTTACACTAGTATTTTAGTGTCTTCGTGACCTTCAACTAATTGGAAACCTAGCCAAGTGTGATTTCTTCTTGGTCAGGGTGAGGTATTTGGGTCACATCATCTCAGGAGAGGGTATTTCTATGTATCCTTTGAAGATACATGCCATTATGGATTGGTTAGTATTGATTAGTGTTTCTGAGGTTTTTAGTTTCATGGGTTTGGTTGGTTAGTATCACCAATTCATGAATGGTTTTCTAGGTTAGCACACCCTATAACTTCTCTTCAGGAGAAAGGGAAGAAATTTGTGCGGTCTAATAAGTATGTTTAATTATTTTAGGCTCTTAAGGAGTGGTTGACTAATGCACCTATCTTGTCAATGTCAAATTTTATAGGTGAGTTTATGATGTGTGTTGATGCATCATTGGAGAGTGTTGGGGTATTTCTTATGAAGGAGGGACAAGTGATTTCATATGGGTCCTATAAGTTCAAGGATCATAAGGTGAAATATCTCATCCACAATTTAGAGCTAGTGGTAATTGTGTATGTGTCTATGCACTAGAGACATTCTATTTTGGGTCGCAAGTTTAATTTGCATAGAAATTGAATCGTAGCTTGTAGTATATTTTTACTTAAACAAATTTGAATACATGATAATGTCATTGGATGGAGTTCCTTTGTGAGTGAGCCCTTGGGGGCCAATTTTAGGCTATTCCTTAGATTTAGATGGACTTTAGAAAAACCTTGGGCACATATATGGGTAAAAGTACAAACCTCTGTCACACTTTTATAAAAGAAAAGGTTAACAACATAAACTATTCAACTTTAACGACATAAAAGTGACATTTGTGTTTAGAATTTAAAGATGATGTAAACTGATGAAATGTGTAAAACTGGATGAATTTTATGTCTATAATTTTTTTTTTAAAATTAAACAAGAATTGATACATTTTTTTAATTTTTGAAGTCCATTTTTTAATTGTCAAAAAATGTTATAGATGACATGTATAGCTAGTGCATTAAAAAAAAGATTTCTTTCTGATGTATATTTTCTCTGTTATGACTACTCAAAGTTGAACTTATCTACAATTGACAGTTTTTGTCTCCTGCCAAATTTTCCCTATCAAATCTAAACCATTAAAAAAAATTACATATTCTTGAAGAGGACACTCTCCTCCAGTGTCAAATATAAATTTTTAATTATTTGGTTATGACTTACTATTTTTTCTTTTTTTGAAACAGCGTCTTCTCAAATGTTAAAATACCTACTTACAGTATTTTAAAATTATAATATATTATCTCTAATTAAAATATTATAAAACTTATATGACAATAATCTTGACTCTGAGCTCTACGAAAGGGCATGTTTATTTTTTGAAGAAAGTTGAGTTTTGATGGAGAAATGAGCTACAAAAGTGAGAAGTTCTGCAAATTTTTAATTTTTTCTTGTTTGGTTGCCACATATGTAGTTTCAGCTAGAATTAGTGATGAACTACAACTGATTAAATATCTAAATGAACTAAAAGAATAGTGATTAGAGATCACCGAGTACTGAGATGATATGTAAGATGATTAAATCAGTCAATATGTTGTCATTGATGTCAACTAGTCTTGACAATACTTATCATGTTAGTTACAAGCATCTAAACATTTGTTGAAGGAGGAAAAGATGAAGAACAAAGATATCTACATAAGAAAAGATGGATATGGCAGAGAAGGAAAAGGTAAACATTGGGTAACTTATTTGATGAGGCTATGGCTTTATATTGTTGACTTGAGCATGTTACATTAATCTATTATGAAGAAGAGATTTGAATTTGAACAAGTCAATGTGGTCGGTAATTGAAGATTTTTATATACACCAAGCCAGTGCAGTGTATACTGAGTTACATTATTAACCGAGTGTCATGCCCATATAATTACACTCCAAAAAAATACACACCAATTTTTTTTTAATTTAAAGGAAAGACAGTTTAAGTTTAAAGGTTAACAGTTGACTCAAGTCAAAAGGTAGAAACTGAGAGGGTGATGAACAACTTGATTGATGCTAGATAACAGAGTGTGATAGAGTTAAAAATACTTCCTTAACAAATGAAGGTGATATAGGTTAATTTAGTTGGATCTCGTTTTACCAAAGGGTTACATCTAGTTACGAAGTTGTAATCAAAGAAATTAACCTAACAAGAAAGTTCAATACTTTGTGGTAGCAAATTTAGCGATACCAATACTAGTTACTCAAGCCTAATGCCAACATTATATCTACTTAGAGTCATTGAAGTTCATTTATTAAAACATAGTGAATAAATTGAAAGAAAGTTTAATTAGCTATATAATAACTCAACCAATTGCCAACATAATAGTTTAATACATTTGATTCAAATTAAGTTATACATGTCAGCTACTATCTATAAGGGAATTAGACCACTAAATCCATTTCACATTCTAAATTAATTAGCATATCGATTCTAATTAATAAATATTTATTAATTAATAATTAAAAAATTAATATACAAATGTATTAGTCAACAATTGTAATCACCGACAATTAATTATAAGCGTTAATAAAATTATTAATAATAAAATCACTAACAAATGAAATCAATAATACTAGTAGTAATTAAGTATATTTATTAATTTATTTTTAAAAAAAAACAATAAGAAAATAAATATATTAGATAAAAATAATATTATCTAAACAATAATTAATATATATTAATTATTAATATATATTAATAAATTATAGATTAATTAATATATTAATTATAATATAAATAACATATTAATTAATAATAATAAAAATAAAATAAAATACAAAAAAAACAAATTAAAATAAAATGAAACAAAAAATTAAAATAAAATAGGGGAGGGTCATAGTTTACCCCCCCCCCCCCCTCGCCGCGGATTTATTTAAAGTCCCTCACAGGACTGTCGTGCGGGCACCGCATTGCAGTGGTGGTCCCGCACGGTCTCGCAGGGCCTGCTGCAGCAGGACTGCCGCGACAGTGGGGCCTACGGGGTCCCCTCCCATTTTTTTTATATTATATTTAATATATATATATATATATATATATATATATATATATATATATATATATATATATATATATATATATATATATATATATATATATATATATATATAATTTGCCTTTTTCATTAAAACTACTTTTTGTGGTATAAGGATATCATTTTATTTATTTTTAAATAAACATATTAAATATGAACTTTGAGGTCTTTTTTTTGAATTAAAATTTTATTTTCAAACCACCTTTTTGTTTGGCATGTGCAATGTGAATATTTTATTTATTTATTTATTTATTTTTGCATATACTTTTTTTAAAGAGGACCCTTTCTACAAGACCACTTGGATTAGACATGTGGGTCTTTTTCTTTTTTGTTTTTTTTTCTGTTTTGAAAAGGCATTTGAGTGCCTTTTTGGGGTGACCACCTAGGTGGGTCCCCCAAGGTGACTTAGCATCCACTAGGCCAAGGATTATAATAAAATAATATCTATGTATTGGAAATTGTATGGGAAATTTTTCCCATACAATTTCTAGAGACCTGTAGGTGGTCTTTTTACTTGCTTTGTAAAATTTTTTTTTGTTTCTTTCACTTGAATAGTTTTCAATTTGATTTCTTCTTCTTCTTTATTTGGTTTTCTCATTTGCTAAGTATGAAATAGGTTGATTAGATCTAGTCTATGTTCTCATAAAGTAAGGAGGATTTTTCCTACAATCAATGTATTCAACAATGAATTAATCATAAAGATTTTTCTATCAAAAGAACAACTAAACTCATAAAATTGCAACTACTTTTTTTTTCTTTAACTTGAAATCATTTCCCAAATGCAATAACACTTTTGCAATGACTATTTCAAAGTACTCAAGGAAACTAATAACCAATATTACAATTTCATGCTTTGAGATGCTTTCATACTATCAACATATTGTATCAACTTTGTTCAATATTCATTACTTTCATAAAAACATGATTCTTCATTATCAAAAATAAAACTATCAACAAGAGCTTCTTACATCTCCTCACAACTTAAATACAACAACACTTGTTACAAATAGAAAACTTGGAGTGACAACTCCATTAAAAAATACATTGAACTTATGAGATTCACAAGATTTCCTTACAATAACTAAAAACATGAAACAAGAGTGATCCAACTCAATATGAACATATTATCAACTCTTCAAGATTTCAACTCCAACCATGAGGTCTTCAATGGCTCCAAAATCCTGCAATACAAAAATACATAGGCCAAGGAGTGTTCACCTCCCAACCTAGGCTTCTATGAAGCCACCCCCGAGCTAGGGGAACCATCACAAAGACAAGGAGACAAACAAGAAAACCACAATAACAACAACATTCAACATAAAAAAAAATGAAATCTCCCTCCCAAGGATAACACAAAGAGTCTCACATGACTCAAATTAAAGAGGGGTGAAGGTGGAACCATCTCAAGGGGAGAAAGCACATCTCATGATAAGAGATAAGCCATTACTTGGCTTCCTCATCATGGATCTTTCACCACAAACAAATTCTCAACAACTCCTTATGACTCCCAAAATACAAACAAATAAAAAGATGGCTACATGGAGCCCATACATCCATGTTTCATCCCTCTCCTACCCAAGGAGAGACTCTACACCCTTGAATGTCCCAACAATGCCTTCACCCCCAAGGCTACTCTTCCCTCCCAAGGGTGAGTATGGCCTTGAGAACACTCCCATAATACAAAGAAAATCAAGAACTCAAGAACTCAAAAAAAAAATCTACTTTCACAACACAAAGGGAATAACACTACTACAATCTTAAGATTCACAAGGCATCCATTAACACAAAATGACAAGATCTCAAACACAAATACTACAAGAACACAACAAATAGATTTAGCATACTAAGATACACTTGAACATGAAAATGAAAACACTTTCTTTCAACATGAAAGCAAATACAAGTAAATGAAGAATGCCACCAACCTAGCTCCAAGCTTAAGGAAGAGAGTTGATGAAGAGCTTTCCACTTTCCTAAGCCTCCTCCAAATTAGCCAATCTCTAAATCTAGAGAGTGGGTGTCAACCTCTTCCAAAAGAAGAGTCCCCTCTAAAAAGGTCTCCACACACTCTCCTAGGGATAGGATCTCACTCTAATTGGGTGACCTTCCCAAGCTTCTTACAAGGTTTCCAAATATGGACTTCTAAAAAGGTTGTCCAAAAAGTGAACCAAAGACTTCTATCTTAATTGGATGAATCTCTTCCCAAGACCTTACTTTAAAAGTGGATTTTCGTCCATTTTAAAAATCCAACTTTTGGAGGGGTTTTTAGGTCAACATGAGATTTTCCTATGGTTAAAAATGCCCCCTACCCATAGGTATATCAAGTGGGCTTGCTAAAAAATGCCTAAACACACCACTAGACACCTTTTAAGCCCCCCAAAATCCCATGTGAAGTTCAATTTCGAAAATCAATGATATGACAAAACTCCAAGCTCTCTAAACAAGTGACCTACATGGGGATCCTAAAGGGTACCATCCTAGGTTTGTGTTCAACCAATCCCCAAGTGGACATGTCATGGCCACAAGTATACACACATGTGTCAAGTGACACAAACAAAAAGACACATCACAAGTCATGTGGCATATCCACTTGGGCATTCCAAAATACATTTACAATTAACATAAAAATAAACATATAAAGAAATTACATTCATACACCATACTTTTACAAATTAAATACATTACAATGAGGTTTTTGGCTTCTCACTAGAAGCAACCTTGACTCAAATGGATTTTCACATTGGTCTCTACGATTGTTCCCCGAATTTAGCATGGCCTATTTCCCTGCACACTCAAGTCCAATATCAGTAGTCCAAAGAAATAAAACATGTAAGTTCATAACATGAATAATCGAGATAATTCATCTATCAATTCATAATTTATAAGACAATAATTTTTCATCCATAACCTACATACATCTCATCATAAAATATACAATTCACACTAAATTAACTAGAAACATAATCATTGCATACATATATAATTTAATTGCAATTAAACTTCATCATCATAATCATTCATAAAATAGAATTAAAAACACACATGTAAGTTCCAAACCAATGTCTTAGTAATCATCATCCCAACAAAATATAATGTGCATCGAACTACTAGAGTGATAAAACCATACATAAAGTATCAGTAAAATCCATAGAGCATCAAAATATAATCATCAAATATGTCTATCTCAAATGTAGAACTGAATTTCTATGATAGGCTTAGGGTGAGGCCTCACACCGAGCTAGTCTAACAAGTGTTCACTGACGTATTTCTATATTAACCGAGTATGGATGAAAATATTAAATGCTAAGATCAGCCAACTGAATGTGATGAGTTGTATATTGTTATGATTTCGAGGTTAAAGATGAAGTTTTTTATGAGATCCACGACTGACAAAATTCAAAGATGATCTAAAGGATGAGATTGAAACGTGTTATGGACTCATCTACCAAGGAAGGTTTAAGTGACAAAATGGATGAAGGAGATTAAGTGGAAAAATCTAATGGTTGATATGAAAATGCTTTACCTATCTATATAATAGATATGAGTTTCATTGTTGGAACAATGCCAGAAGAAGGAGATTGGAGAGAATTCATGTGAAGATTATATTAATGCATGCTTGATCAAATTGGTTATTGAAGAACCGAGCTGCAGAATTTTACTAAGTGTCGGGGAATCATTTAGTGAGTAAAAGTAAGTTGAGATATTGAAGGAAGTGAATTGGTTAGTGATCAAAGGATTATTTCTAAGGGCTTAACATAGATCTTAATATCTGCAATTGAGTTGTATTTGAATCAGATCATTATTGTATTAGTTTAACCATTGATTTGAAAAATGTCTTAACCAAGTGGACTTGACAGTCTTATTTACTACCCTGTGACATTCTATTGAATGTAAAGTGTTATCGTGTTGACCCCATAATGAATGCTAGTCAAAAGTTAACTATTAGTGATAAATCCTCTAACCAGGTCACACCTAACAGTGTGTATTGTAACCATTAAAAGGGTTGGCTCTTCACTGAGCTCACTTCAGAAGAGTGAATTATTTTGGGTTACCAATCTCAGGTGGTTTTTCCCTTAACACTGTTTCCACGTTAAATCATTGTGTTAAGTGCTATTTGTTATGATTGTTTTGCTATCATACTTTACATACTGCATAGTTGATTTAGTCGATAATCATAGTTAGATATTTACTGGTAATCAGTAAAGTGAATAGACAAATTGATATTTTATGTTACTGAGCTGCTTAATTTGGTTGAATTATTTTGTGAAGTACATCTTTGTATTTGGGACTATAGGATAACTGATCTAACTAATTCACCCCCTATCTTAGTTATTCTAACAATTGGTATCAGAGCATATTGGTTGCTTGGAAGAAAGTTTTAAAGACTTGAGTAGAAAGATCACAAGATGTGTAAGAGGGAAGTGTTGAAGCTAAACAAAGATAACCTTACTACATGAAAAAAGCTAGATGAGACTTCACATATTTGAAATTAGAGATTCTGCATTACATTTACTAGACAATGGATACATACAACCAAATGTTGGACCTTTAACTCTTGAGTAATTAAAAGACTGGCATGTGTTGGGATTAGGAGAGATAGATATTGAGAGGGGAGGGGTGAATCAGTGTCTTCAAAAACTTCACTTTTAAACCTTTCTGATCTATAACTGATAACAGTAATAACCGACCAAAATAACTTGAATCAAATATGCATATATCAATCATTCATTTAACTTATAACATGAAATCAATATGATTAACCCATAACACAAGTATTTTGGTAACACAAAAACCCTTGTTAGAAGGTAAAAACTATGGTGGGGATGACACCCACAAATTATTTACTACTGCAGATAGAAAAGGTTTGCCTGTTAGGGCTACAAGTTTTGATCACTTCTAGTGATCTTACACTATTAGGAGTAAAATGTAAGATCAGTTAGATCTACCTAGTTATAGGATTTTAACAACACCAGTGAGGTGTGCACTCAGTTAAGAGATTTACAAAATACTATTAGGTCTACTCTGTTAAGAGATTTTCCAAAAAACTCTATTACAATTGTCAAAAAGAAATAGGTAACTTATCTGCTAGATGACAACTCAATTATCTGAAATAGATCTATAAATGTTCATACAATATCACCTTGACTATGATGAATTTCTTCTTAACGGTAGCCTTTTCTGATTCTGCTAATCTGATATCCTTTGTACTCTGTTGTGCTCTTTAAACTAATTGACTTAAAGTTAGGCAATGAATTCAAGTGCTCCTTGATTCATATATCAGTTCATACAAAAAATGATGTGAACACACAAAATATATAGTATTCTAAAATTTTCCGCTTAAACAAAATTAGGTTACAATACACAACCATAACCCTAAGATCTACGGTGTACAAAAATAACCAAGATCTAAACTATTACAAAAGATATACATTACATTTAATGAATATCATCATAATAAATGTTCCTCGATCTTGGTAAATCATTTTACGATCTGTTGTAACCGTATGCATAGAAGAATGTGCCATTTCTAATTACTATGCCATTTTTTGTGATCATCAATAAACACTATGTAAACTACTTGGTGTATACAGTGATGCTCTGTGTTTACTGTCTATCAGTGTCGGTGTCGGTGGTGCTCGGTAAACTGTGTAGTACTTGGTGTGTAAGCTTTACCGACTAGTCTATCTTGCTTCTTTTTACTGATTGACTCAGTGTAAGTGACCGACTGTTCTCTTTGATATCCTTTGATACTAATGACAACCTTGAATGCTTAATAGAGATTAACAATCTCCCCCTTTGGCATTAGTATCAAAACCTTCTAATGTATATAGATAAAAAAATTTCTTTTAGCCTTATAGCTCCACCATATACATAAGTATAACAAAAATTTCTAAGTACTAAGTACTCCCCCTCGATGCATGCTCCCGGTAGTGTATAGTATACATATCTATGTGTTCCCCTTTTCTTATTTTGGCATATACATGTATTTCCCCCTTTTTGAGAATAATGCCCAAAAAAATAGTATACTTACATCTTGTCAAAAAGTTGTTGGTGGGTTTTCTTGACTGACTCTAAGAGGTTTTCCCACTCCTCTTTCAAGTTGGTGAGAGCAATGTGCTCAAGACTGACTTGTGCATGCATGTCAAAGATATTATCTAACATCAAAATTTCTGGTGTTGCTACTAGTTGCTCGACTTTGACAGTGCATGCCTAAAAAAAATTTCAGGTATGGTATGAGTTCATTCTATAACTCTATAACCTGATTGATGATCTATACTTCTTGATGTTGGAGGTCTACTATCAACCATCAGAGTTCTTATACTCGGTGAATATGCTTGGAAAAAACATTTGGCTCAGTTATAGCACTTGTTGTACTTAACTTTATTTCAAATTCTAGTCCTTTGATCTTTTCACTGACCTCTATAGTGAAGGTGTCTGAAGTACAAATTTTTATTAAGATCTAATGAATTATCTGGGTGATAGCTTTTATCTCGGTAATTACCTCAGATAATTTAACTTTCTGTAATGCCATGTCTTGGCTGATTTTGTCGGCTAGTCGGTTCTAAATTTTGGATTCGGCCCTTTCTTCAATCCTTTTGTCTGTGTCTGTGTCCGGGGCATTGATCTTCTTGGCAAGTGTGGCAAGTTGATCTATGATGGGATTATTCTCATCAATGGTTACTTCAGGTATGACTTGTTGTAGAATATCCCTCACATCGGTTAAGACTTCTTTGCATTTGTGCTCTTGCCGCAACTTTTCTTGTGCCGCCTTCCTTGAACATAACTCCCCATATTTACTTAGTTCTTTGGCACTCAGGGTCAATGGGTCACACTTAGGAATAACTATTATGTCTTCAAGGGTGACCGCCCCTTTTCCTTTCTTCTTCTTCTTTGGTATAGTTGGTGACTTCTTTTGAAAAACAAAAATTGTTTTCTCTCCACTCTTTGGAGTATCCTTTCCTGTTGACACACTATCTTCCTTTTTATGTTCCTTAGTGCCAATTGTCTCAGTTGAGGGTGTTGGAAGTTCTATTGTGGTGTCAAGAGGATTCACCTTGGTTGCCTTTGTTTGATTAGTTTCCTATGTTTTTGTAGACTATGCCTCTTTTGTTGTAGGTTGATCTGTATCTGCAGGTTTCTTTGGTTCCTGTTCCCCAGTTGTGTCTTTGGTTTTCTCGGGGTCTGAGCCATCGGGTTACTCTTGAGATAATATCTCAGCTACTTCTACAAGTTTAGGTAGCTTACCTGGTAAATATGTGACTGCACATTTAGTAACTTGTGCTTCATCTTGATATGGTGCAATGTCTACATCTGCATCATCTTTATCATCAAGATCACCATTGGTGATGTCCTCAATGAGTACATCGTCATCAGTTTTCTTCAATAGTTGGATCTCTACTAGATCTGGTGCATCCTGTGAAACACTATCGGTGATATCAATTACCTCGATAACTGATATACTAGTATCCTTCAGTTGTCCTGTTGTATCATCATCAATACATATACTTTTACCTTTGGAACTTTGTCTCTTCTTAGGCAGATTTAGAAATGCTCTTTGTTCATCTTTTTCTTTTGCTTCCAGACTTGATGTCCATAATGAATCACATGTGATATCCATATCACCTACATTTTCATCCATTATCATCATGGCTCAATTTTTTATTATGAATCTCTGTTGATACTTAGCCATATAGTCTTCAATTTCTCCATAACTAAGATGTTGTGCTACATGAACTAATGATCTTTCCCTTTTTCTTTTCTCAGTGTCGAAAGCAATTATCCATTGTTAAGTGATCTTGTCATCCAATTTCTTCGGTAATGTATAGGCAAATTCCATCAGTACCTTCTTGAATTTGACCATCATTTGGATGATAGCACATGCTAGCTTTGTTTGATCTTCTATTGACATTTTGTCAAACTTGTCTAATCCTGGATCAACTAGGTTTCCATTCTCAATTATGTTTTCAATTATTTCATCTATTGTGCTTTCCTTGTGTCAAACCACCTTGAATTGATTGGGGTCATTTTCATGCTCTGTTTCCTCGAGATCTTCTGAACTTCTGACTAGTTTTCTCCTTTTCTTTTGTACCTCAGCTATAGCTTTGGTCTTTGTTTTGACATACTTTCTTGTCGGTGTAGCTACCCTCAGTTTTGTGTCTTTTACTGCTTCTTTCTTCTGAGGGGATGAGGTTACAGTTGAAGACCTTGTCTTCATTCCTTCTTGTGTGGGTACCTATTTTTTGTGTTCAACATTTGTGGGAGGAACCGGTGTGGGCTTTCCTTCTTTTTCTAACTTAGTCTCCTCACTATCATAGGGCTTGTTAGTCAACTGTAACTAACCTTCAGTTGTAGTAGGTTTTCCTATTAGGGCTACAAGTTTTGATCACTTCTAGTGATCTTACCCTGTTAGGAGTAAAATGTAAGATCATTTAGATCTACCTAGTTGTAGGATTTTAACAACACCAGTGAGGTGTGCACTTAGTTAAGAGATTTACAAAAGACTGTTAGGTCTACTCTGTTAAGAGATTTTCCAAAAAACTCTATTACAATTGTCAGAAAGAAATAGGTAACTTATCTGCTAGATGACAACTCAATTGTCTGAAATAGATCTATAAATGTTCATACAATATCACCTTGACTGTGATGAATTTCTTCTTTAACTCTGCTCGGTAGCCTTATCTGATTCTACTAATTTGATATCCTCTGTACTCTATTCTGCTCTGTAAATTGATTGACTTGAAGTTAGGCAATGACTTCTGTGTGTGTGAAAATTGTACCTGATCTGTAGACACAACACTCAGTAAAACATTAGAGGTTAGTGATAATCAAAATTGTGCAAAATTGAAAGCTATCTAACCAAGCGATTTACTGCCTTCTAATAGGTGCGAGATTAATGTTCTCAGATTATTATCGAGATCAGTGACCTAGACGACACCTAAATGAAGGATTTTGAATGCAATTGATCTAGATATGATATTGAATGCAATTAAACTATTTTTTTGATATTTTCTATGCAATAAAGAATGAAAACTGATATGATATGAATGCTATTGAAAACTGATATGCTATGCTAATCTAACAATGATATGAAATATGAATGCAAAAATAAGATTGATCTCACAAAGATGTCGATTCGCAAGAGCTTTGATTCTTCAATTCCAATTCTCCAGCGTGATTGTGCAAAATATGAGATGATTTGTGAAGAGATGAAGCCTTAATTTATAGAAATCCAGGGCTTTGGAGGTGCATGGGAAAAGCCATAAATCACTCAAATTAACTCATCTTGATTTTTGAGTTATCTGATCATGAAAGATAGTTAATTCTCAAAATCATGCAAAAATAGCTTTTTAACTCAAATTAGAGTTTAGATCAGCTTTTTGAACTCCAAAAGGATGTTGAGTTCCAAAAAGTCAATAACTTGCATTGATTTTCTGATTTGGAGTTTAACTATTTCTTTTGAATATGCATAATAATTAAGAATTAAATAAATAAATAAAGTGATTTATCCTCAACTCAACTGATTTTTGAAAATAAATAATTAATTTATGGGTTAATTAACTATTTATTCAAACTTTTATTAAAAATTATATTATTAAATAATGACAACATGCTTTAATTAATTAAATAAGAATTTAATCAATTAAAGATAGGAATTTTGATTTATTGTCAAAATTAAATAATACAATTAATAATAGATAGAATTAAATTTAATTACACAATTAAGTGGCAAATATTAAATCTAATTAATTAAATATACAAAATATTTAATTAATCAAATTTTTAGGATAAATGTGATTTATTGCCAAATAATTATAAAATTAAAGATAATTATGATGATTAGGAATATTACTAGAAATATTCCCCGATGCAGAATTTAAGATAATCAATTAGGATTCGATGATGTTTAGATGTGCCTTAGGTTAGGACTTTGATGTTGATTTCATTCGAATTGAAAATGTAGGAGATTAATGAACTTATAGCCCATTTTTGGGGTATTACATTTTTCCCCTCTTTGAATTACTGTGCGAAGCGCAGTGGTTCAAAGATAGTCTGCATTTGATAGAGATATGAAACTGATTCAAAAGATAAACCGATCTCAAGACAGAAACCGATTGAAAGATATTGAGATAGGAGTTGATTGATATTGAATTGATATGGAGATAATAGGTCCTGAATGACCAAAGATAATGTTTACTATAGTAGCAATGAACCGATGATTGTGAAAAAGTGTCAAAACGCCTGATTCTGAACCTTAGGATTGATAAGAAGTGAGTGACCCATTCTAGACTCGATTGTCTTAGCAGAACTAGCAGGTATCACAACCGAATCCTTTAGTTGCCGAAGAACCAAGGAAAGAACACTATGATCCGATGGTTGCAAAAACTGATACAGTTTACAAGATTAAGAGAATACCAGATTGATATGGATCGATGAATCTGATATGCCCCAAGTGATGATAGATTTGCCCTGAGTGATGAGGATTTTTGATGAATCAGCGACTAGATGTGATTGTTGTCTTGATCACTGATGAAAGATATTCATAGATTTGATCGATAGAATTTGATTTACAGACTTTGAATGATGTGCAATACCATGCCCCCTTCGGGATTAAAATTGAAATCTGACAAGAAAAGTCAGCGTTGATAGTTTAGAAGCATGTTAATTGATTTGAGAAGTGGTTATATACGTCCGAGAATGCATTCTGCATCATTTGGAGGTCCTGGAGACCGAATTTGACTAGGTTTGACCATGAGTTGACCATGGTTGACCAAGTTGAATTTTTGATAGTTTGATGTAAGATAATCAGTTGAGTTGAATAGTAGATTTCTGTGAAGATTGAAGGTTGATTATGCAAGCAGTAGACCGTCCTGGTTCCAAAAATTTTAAGTCACGATTTTGACATAATAAACGATCTCAGATTTTAATTTTGATCCCGAAAATGGATTCAGAACGTCGAAATTAGCCAGGGGTGCAATTTTCATGGAAAACGGAGCACTTTTAAAAATTAGGTCAAAAGCTATATAAAGGCCGGAAGGGTCATTTTCAATTCATTTCAACCCTTTGACTTTAGAGATTCTGTGGAGCCCTCTGAGCGAGAAAATGGTAGACCAGTGGGAACTGAAGGTACCTGTGAGTTCGCACCATTTTGAGCGCAGCCGGAGACATGACAGACCTCGACAGTATGGACATCCGGTAGGTGGACCTCTGTTCCCCCCTAAAAATGCATGTTTGTGATGATTTATAGCATTTTAAATTTTTTTCAGACGCGTTTTTAGTTTTTAATTTTCACATCTATAGAAACTTGTACGAGTCCCAATCCAGACTCGTACGACATTTCATTTGAATGTAGAATGTCGTTTCGTCCATGCTCAAGTGTCATATGAGAGGGACCCTTGTGTCGTACGACATTTCGTTGGGTCCCTTGAAACTCGTATGAATCAGGGTGAAATGTCGTACGACTATGAAATGTCGTTTGGTATGTTGTGGAATGTCGTACGACATTTCATGCCAGTCTGGAATGTTGTTTGAAAAACAGCGTGTGAAAAACTCATTTTTAGGTCAAAAATCAAACTTTTCTGATCTTTTTGCCTAATTGCGGATACTTTGCCCTACCTTCTGAAACTTCAAAAACTGTGTCATTCTAATATTTTGGCCTTATTTTGAACTGAATTTCTGACAAAACACCTTGTTGCGTTATGATTTAGGTCACATATCCTGACGTACATGTTCGCCATTCTTATCCGGCCACCCAGAGATTGTGTGTTGCCTTGCTAGACTCGATGAGGGTTCATCTCACTGCCTGTGGATTTGAGCACCTGATTCATTTACCCGATATTAGGGTAAATCATGGTTTATTGACTGCCCTGATTGAGAGGTTTCACTCTGAGACCCAGACTTTCCACCTTCCGACTGGGGAGATCACTGTGACCCCTAAGGATGTTTATAGGATTCTTCACATTCTGTTCCATGCTCCGCGACGTCCCAAGTATGTTAGTGGAGGATTGAGGGGACTGCATGCGTTCAGATGACTATTTGGTGATGAGACACAGCTGACTGGGTCTATATCCTGGGAGACACTGGTGCAGAGATATGGTCAGACACATCGTCTAGAGTGTATCATTGCGGGGATGATCGGAGATTTGATTATGCCTGGCCGTCAGCAGAACGGCTTCTTGATGGGATGGGCACCTATGGTAGCACTCTTGATGGCTACACCTACTGAGCTTTCCTGGGGTCAGTGTCTATTGGTGCACTTGTATTCCGAGATGCACGAGGTCATGTATCAGGACTGCAAGACATTTTCTTCAGGAGCGGTGGTACTGCAGATATGGGCTTGGGAGCATATCCTAGTTTTGAGACCAATGTTTCAGAGTTAGCGATAGCCACAGGAGCCGATTATATATACGTATGCTGGCTACGTTACTCAGGTTCGCATGGGTCACACCGAGTATTTTCGCTGATGCTTGGATGACATGACCTTCATGATCTAGAGACCATATGTACAGATAGAGGCCTGGCCTACTGCAAGAGAGCAGTTTTCATTCTTTTTCCAGAGCAGGATATTGATAGGACGGACCTCCACCATCTTGGAGAGATTTTTGATTACCAGAGTCTGGTGTCAGTATGGATGCATTCAGGATGTCCCTCAGGATTATCCTGCTTATGCCCGCATTGTGTGTGAGATAGGGCTCAGATGGGCACCACGGCTTAGTTATACTGTATGTGCTGAGGAGTATAGCTAGATTATTGGTAGGGATTAGGACTACCTTCCGCAGGTGGTGGATGTAGGTGTGACAGATGCATATGTGGCATGGCTTGCTGATCACCGGATACACCAATTTTCTGATCCAACAGAGCTGATACCCTCCATGGAGGAGGTGATGGATGTTACAGGGGCTCCTATGAGAGCAGGACCGAGACCATAGGTGGTACACCCTACTCCTCTGAGACAGAGAGCCATGACTCCTTTACAAAGAGCACCAGGACATGCGAGGCCTCCACGTCCTCCTACATCTATAGTGGGCACATCTTTCAGCACACAAAGATGGAGCAGAGGTGAGAGTGGCACACTAGGCGGAGTAGGATCTGCAGATGATGTTCTAGGAGCTGAGCAGTTTCCTGTTGGGACTAGTGTGGATGACACCTTTGATTTGGGGGCTGAGGTTAGATGCTGTAAGGTGCACAGGGTGAGCATTCCTTCACATGCAGATAAGCCAACACAGCCAGCACAGGATATAGATATGCCAGCAGCTGATGCAGAGCCTGCAGTTCCTCTTACTTCGGCCGAGATTATCAGACGGCTTACAGTCCAGGTCCGGGACCTGAATATAGAGCAGGCCAGATTAGAGGAGAGGCATCGAGAGGCAGATAGGCAGCGTACAGAGCAGCGTGCCAAGATACAAAGATTACAGGAGAGGTGATTCATCAGACAGCGTGGGTCTCATATTATGTATCTACGTACTATGCAGTAGTCCCTGCTGCATAGAGAGTTCCTACCTATTCTCAATATATGGCAGCATCAGAGGGAGCTAGGGCATCGAGAGTGGAGGTGATACCAGATGCACCACCTCCTCCTCCACTAGATGTAGAGGAGCATGCTGATAGTTGAATTCTCTTGATCTTTTGTTACTTTCTCACTGATACATTGTTGTGTCTGATAGCTCTATGGAGCTTATTCATTTGTACCCTATGCCAGTAGTGCACCCCTGACTATTTGGGATTTTTGATATATAGATGAGATCGATATTTTTGGTTGTGACATCATGTGTACTTGTCATTTTTGTTACGTATGATGATATCATGTGATGTGAATGCTATGAGTAGTGTAGAATGTATGTATGGATCAATGCAATGCGATGATTTCTTTCATATGTATGAATGTTATGCAGATGTAATGATTATGGAAATATGTATGTTTATGCAATGGATGTAAATGTAATGCAATAAATGTTTATGATATGATATGTAAATGCAACGAGACACATGATATGTTTTGCAGGTTGATGAAGACAAGTACTCAGTCTTATGTCAAAAAGATGGTTGACCCAGGAGGATTATTGCTTGCGATTCCGTGAAGAGACCTTCGAGTTAGGTTCAGCTCTTGTTAGATTTGAAGATGTGATTGAAGAATCATTTAAGCTTTGAAGTTCATTTAGTCATTGTGAGATCATACAAATATGCAAAATGCAATGAGACATGCAATAATGAAATGCAATCTAAGACCTAGGACCTAGTCACTGATCATATGTCGATTTGTTATCATCATTAAACTTTTAGCTAACCGAATAAATCAATACAATGCCCACTAGCTATGAAACCATAGACATATGAATATCGATTTGTATGCGCAAGAATCAATACAACACCCACTAGTTATACAACCATGGACATATGAATATTGATTTGTTTTTAGAATGTCAGATTAGATATAAGCACCAAGGCACAAACGCCAGGATGACCTAAACATCATGTCCATTTTGATATAGCAATTTATACAAGCATCAAAACATAAATGTTGTGATGACCTGAGTATGCCTTGCATTGCAAACACATCAAACAGTAAAGAGATCATTCTAAATCCAATGTGAATTACCCGTAGTGACCCTTTATCATTCACATCCTTAGGCAAGATCGCGTTCCACAGTAGGAGAAAGAACTTACTCAAAAAGATAATAGTTAGATCAAAATTCCTTGAATTGTCTGGGTATTAATGGTTGAGGTACGCATGGCCATCCAATTCAAGATAGAGGCTCTTATAGTCGGACACCATTTCAATCCAGAATTTCCAAAGTTGTTAGATTTTCACATACAAGCAGAAAACAAAGAAAAGATTATGCCCCCAGTCATTACTCTCTAAATCCTATAAAGGACATCATCGAAGAGCTCGAAGGGACATAATATGCAAAAATCTCAATGAGAATCAGCAAGCATACAAGGAGATAAAAGCATGTAAAAAGCACAAATTGTTTGCAGTTGAGTTTTGATGTTTGATTGTTGTAGATGCAAAATCCTTTCTGGAGACAAGACAAACTGAATGACTCACATGAAGCTTCAAAGGACCTTGACTAGATATGATCTATCTAAGATACATGGGAGACCATAGGATATGACATTGATTGCCCCCAAGTGTTAAACATTGATAGGATACAGACGCTTGAGCCGATTGGTGTACAGACCGACTTATTGAAAACTGAAAATGCAGAAACAAACCGGGAGATATGTACAAACTAAAGCAAGACTGAAAGCTGGGAAAGACCAAGATTGTGCTGATAGATGGAGCATTTTGAACAAGTGGCACCCGTTTGCCGGGTTTTCACCCTCTTGGTAGAGATTCTATTTTTTCTACCAAGGCGCCTATTTCCAGGTTTTCACCGAGGCACTTTTCTTTTTTTCATTTTTTTTGTATTTTTCATTTTTCAATTTTTTTTGTATTTTTCATTTTTTCAATTTTTTTGAATTTTTGGATATTTTTTGATTTTTTTGTGAATCATCAAGGCGCCTATTGCTAGGTTTTCACCAAGATGATCATTTTTTTAAGGACCTTTTCTGATTTTTAAGATATTTTCAAGACATTTACCAAGCACTGAATGCCTTAGGCGTAAAATTTCTTCAGATGGAGAATGTTGATTGGTTCTCGGAGCTGTTCTCCTTCAGTCGTTGAGAGTTGATAGGCACTAGAGCCAAAAGTAGTAGTGATAACAAAGGGACCCAGCCAATTGGGTTTGAACTTCCCCTTGCATTCTCGATGTGATTGATTTTTAGGATTTTCTCTCAACACTAGATCACCAACCTGAAATTCTCTATGTCGGACTTTCTTGTTGTAGCCTCTAGACATTCTTTTCTGATACACTCTGAGATGATCATACGCTGCTTGTCTGCACTCATCTAGTAATTCAAGTTCTTGTAACCTAGACACTCTATAGTCTTCATCAGTGACAAGTCCATGCATTCTGATTCTGAGTGATGGGATTTCAACCTCAATAGGCAGTACTGCTTCAGACCCATAAACTAAAGCGAAAGGTGTAGCCCCTGTAGGCATTTTGATACTAGTTCTATAGGCCCAGAGAGCTAGATTGATCATCAGATGCCAGTCTCTTCCTATTTTATTCACTATTCTATGCAAGATCTTCAGGAGGTTTTTGTTTGAAGCCAGAGCTTGTCCGTTCCCTTGAGGATAGTAGATAGATGACCAATGTTGAGTAATTTTGAACTTGGCACATAAGTCATCTACGTCCTTATTTTTGAATTGTCCCCCGTTATCTGTGATTATAGAGTGAGGGATCCCATATCTGTAAATGATGTAGTTCAGGATGAACATAGAGATTTGTTTCCCCGTTGCTTGTGTTAGAGGAACTGCTTCTACCCATTTTGTAAAATAATCTGTGGCTCTGATTATATGGGTATGTCCATTAAAAGAGTGCGGATGGATAGCACCTATGAGATCAAATGGCCATTGTTGAAAAGGCCATTATGTAGTAAAGGGAATCAGATCTCTCCCTAGAGCATGAATCAAGTTGCCATGTACTTGACACTGTTGACAGGTTTTAGCAAATTTAATAGCCTCTTTTTCCATTTCAGGCCAATAATACCCAGCCCTAATAAGTTTTTGAGCTAATGTTAAACCATTCGAGTGTGACCCACATATACCCTCGTGGACTTCCTCTAATGCATGTTGAGACTCTTCTCGTTCTAAACATCTAAGCAGTGTACCATCTAGACCTCATTCGTATAGATCATTACCAATGATGACATATCAGGATGCGGATCGGATAAGGTTTCATTTCTCAAAATGGTTAAAGGACTCAGGGATGATTTGGTCATGGAGATAGGAGAATAGATTTTTGTAGCGAGATGAGGCATAACCTACAACAGTGCAGATCATGCGGGTTTCAGGGGAGTCATATGCAGGATAGGATAGGGCTTCCACCAGGAACTCATAGCGTAGTTCATGTTCAGGCTGCTGTAAAAGAGTAGATAATGTCGC
This sequence comes from Chamaecyparis obtusa, assembly GCA_027943335.1. Classification (NCBI taxonomy): domain Eukaryota; kingdom Viridiplantae; phylum Streptophyta; class Pinopsida; order Cupressales; family Cupressaceae; genus Chamaecyparis; species Chamaecyparis obtusa. The sequence goes on along the minus strand of BSBK01013463.1, from coordinate 32,417 downwards.
CATTGCATCGGCAGCCTTATTCTCCGTTCTGGGTATTTGCTCAAATGTGATAGAGATGAAGTATTTCTTTAAATCATCTACCATTCTCTTGTAAGGAATGAGCTTTTCATCTTTGGTTTGGTACATATCATTGACTTGGTGGATGACCAATTGCGAGTCTCCATGGATGTGCATCTCTGTAACTCTCCACTGTATTTCCATTTTCATACCATTGAGAAGTGCCTCATATTCAGCAATATTGTTTGTGAAAGGAAACTTTAATCTGAATGCTTTGGGTATCGAGTATCCTTGAGGAGTGATGAACATTATGCCTTCTCCCGATCCATTCTATGTGTAGGAGCCATCAAAGAATAACCGCCATGCCCTAGAAGAGAGGTGCATGATAGAAGAATCAGGAAATTCCATTTTCATGGGTGTATCATCAAACAATGGTGCTTCAGCTAATTGATCAGCAATGACCTATCCTTTGATAGCTTTTCTTTCAACATATTCAATGTCAAATTCGCTCAAGAGCATGACCCATTTAGCTAGTCTACCTGTGAGGGCAGCTTTGCTTAGTAGGTACTTCAGTGGATCAATCTTAGCTACCAAATGAGTGGTATGAGCTAACATGTAGTGTCTCAATTTTTGTGATGCAAAGATCACAGCGAGACATGCCTTCTCTATCATTGAGTAGTTCTTCTCATAGGCCACTAAAGTTCTGCTGATATAGTAGATGGCTCTTTCTTTCTTGTTCTCATCATGCTGTGCTAGCAATGCTCCCAGTGATGTATCTATTGCGGAGACATATAATATTAATGGCTTCCCATGAATAGGAGGCATCAATATAGGTGGATTTGATAGATACTTCTTGATATGTTTAAATTTGTTCTCGCATTCTTTATTCCATGCAAAGGTCACACCTTTATGTAATGTTTTTGTAAAAGGCTGTGAGATGTCCGCTAGCTGTGATATGAATCTTCTGATAGATTGAACTCTGCTTTGTAACATCCTCATTTGACTGATATTTGTGGGAGGTTGCATCTCTATTATAGCCTTGACCTTAGCTGGATCAACTTCAATGCCTTTCTTGGAGACGATGTATCCTAGGAGCTTTCCAGAAGTGACTCCAAAAGCACACTTTTTAGGATTTAGTCGAAGACTAAATTTTTCCATTCTGTCAAGGATCATGCTCAATTCTGTTAGATGTTCAGTTCTAATCATGGATTTTGCCAAGGTATCATCTACGTAATCCTCCATTTTTCTATGCATCATATCATGAAAATAGATGTCATTGCTCTTTGATATGTAGCTCCAGCATTTTTGAGTCCGAATGGCATAACATTCCAACAGAAAGTTCCCCACGCATAGGTGAAAGCTATTTTCTCTTGATCTTCTGGAGCAATTTTGATTTGGTTGTATCGAGAAAAGCCATCCATTAAGGAATACATTTCATAGCCCGTAGTCATGTCCACTATCATATCAATGTTAGGTAGTGGAAAGTCATCCTTAGGGCATGCTCTGTTCACATCTCTAAAGTCCGTGCACACTCTGATTGAACCATCTAGTTTTGAAATAGGTACAATGTTGGAAATCCACTCAGCATAGTCTATGACATGGATGAATCTAGCTTTTAGGAGTTTTTCTAGTTCTTCTTTGACTAAGAGTGCAACATGAGGATGCATCTTTCTCAATTTTTGTTTGATTGGTTTTACTTCGGGATCAATGGATAGATGGTGCATAATGAGATTGGGATCCAATCCTGGCATATCTGAATATTTCCATGCAAAGTTGATCTTTTTCTCTGATAAGAAGGTAATGAAGTTCTGTTTCTCTTCATCTGATAAAGATTGTGCTACATGTACCAAATGTGGTTCCTCTGTTGTACCCAAATTGATGGATTGAGTTGGCTCAATTAGAACTGGAGATCTATCCTGTAAATGACTCGGAAGGACATCAAATATCTCATCCTTAGGTGCCTCAGAGAGGTTTTCACCTTCAAATACGTCTTTTCTTTTTACTTTTGTTGGTTCTGAGACTGCCACAAAGTGGTTTTCACCCTCAGAACTCTTTTTCTTTTTCTTTTTACTCTTGTTTTTCTGACTAAGATATTTGATGTCCGACTCGGTCATGCTGACGCTCGGTTCACTGATGGAAGTACTCATAGGCTCAACTGCATTGAGGTAGCAAGCAAGGGCATAGTCATTTGGGAAGGTATACATACCATGGTTTGGGTTTGTGGAAGTTTGGTCGATAAGATCAGGGCGTTAGATAGTCAAAGTGGGAAAGGCTTGGGATATGGTGTTCACGGATGTGGATATGTCATCATTGGTCCTAACCCGACGCTCAAGTTCAAAGGTGATATTACAGCTCAAAATGTTCAATTCGTGAATAGGCTCAACATCATCATGGGAGTCCTCTTCAGCCATAGGTGGATCAGACACGTTAAGTTCATTATTTTGCTCTAGACTTACGTTGGGTTGAGAGACATATTGGTGAATAACATCAATAGATTTCTCTGTTATAAGCTCATCTTCTTCTAGAATGGCACCCCATTCATAATCATTTGACTCATCTTCTGATTCAGAATCTCTAGGAAATCCTAGAAAATGTGTGAAATCAGGATGAATACCCCAAGAAGGATTACCCTCAGTCTCTGACTTGAATTCATATTCATGGGAATCAGTGTCAGAATAACTACCCCCTTCTTCTTGATCAGTTTGATTTCCTTCGAGATTGGTTGGTTCTTGTGGTGCAACCATCTCTTGCGCTACAGTAGGTTCTTGTGTTTCTACTACATTAATTCTTCTGATAGGATCATCTGTATCATCAAGAAGATCTTTGATCTCTTTAGGCAATTTTTCATAGGGGATAAGTTCAGAGCTATCTGAATCATCATCAGAGGGTTCTATATCTTCTTTCTTAAGAAGGGGTTCTTCGGGTGCAATTTGTTCTATGACATGAGAACAACCACCTTTGAGATGATAGGGTTTCTTCTTAAACCCTATGCCACCAGTATCTTTTTTGGCTTGACCAATATGTGAAATGGGGGTCACAAGACCCTTTCCCCTAATTCCTAGAGGTCCTTGACCGGAATATCCCATCTTGGCTATCAATTTATTTCCTGGACCATATGAATTAGAAGGGATTGTAGGTGCTATAGATTCACTAGGTTGAACAATTTTAGATTCATAATCCTCTTTATAGAGCCATGCCATCACAGCTTCATCCTCTTCAAATTCTTGTTTGGATACTTGCTCCACCACAAAATGTTTTTTGTATGCTTCCATAGGTTCCTTAGGTTCTGATTTAGACTGCTTCAAGGATTGTCCATATGACTTAGGTGAGATTGGGAGAGATGTCAAAGACAAGACTAGCTCTATAGTGTATTCTCCCATCCCATTTTCTTTGATATCGATCTCTTTAGCAATGTCATTCATGTTAGATGTGGAAGCAACATTTGGCTGCTTCATGGAAGATTCTCTGTTATTGGGAACAAGCTTATCGGCACTTTCCTTCAATGTATTGCAAGTTGTACTCAGATCTGCTGGGATAGTAACCTCCACTCCTTCATAGGGAAATTTCAAGCATTGATGGTACGTAGAAGGAATAGCTTGCATTTCATGTATCCAGGGTCTCCCTAGAAGGATATTGTAAGCTAATGGTAGATCAAGCACCTGACATGTGGTATCTTTGATGACCGGACCCACTCGGATGGGTAAGACAATGGTGCCTTTAGAAGCTCTTTCTTGTTCATCATAGGCTTTTATGGTGATCTTCTTTCGAGGATCAATAGCCATCTCTGAGAATCCCAACTATGTGATTAAGTTGTAAGAACAAATGTTGAGGCCTGCGCCCCCATCTATCAACACACGTTTGACTCAATGGTTTTGGATCAAGACTTCTATGTGTAAGGGCTAATTATGTGGGTGACTCAAAGAGTTGTCATCTTCCTCTGAAAAGGAAATATATTGTGGAGATGTTAGATGACCAACCATAGTCTGGAACCTGTCTAGATCTAGATCATCAGGAACATTAGAGCCGAGCAAAGCTTTGTCTAGGATATCTCGGTGAGCTGGAGATATTTGAAGTAACTCAAACATGGAGATTTTGGCATTGGTATGCTGGAGTTGTTGGACGATGCTGTAAGATGTAGGTCTTGTATCCTTTGGATTGGAAGATTTCGAGGCAACCTTCTGTCTAGAAGCAGATGTGAGATTGAAAGGTATCTTAGGGACATCAGATGAATTTGGTGTTTGTCCTTTTAGATGCATCTGAGCTTGTGATCTGGTAACTACATTAGCTGAGGAATGATTTCTATCTCTTCGTACAATTGTGATGACATTGCAGCTCTCAGAGAGACATGGTTCAACCATATTGATGACAGCATCGTTTCCAGGGTAGGCATAGTTGACTTTTGCCCCCATGTTAGGCTGGGAAGTGGAAACTCCTTTGCCATGTTGTGGAAATAGTTTTGTAAATTCTATGTGATCATTATTGCTGGTAGGATTATCGATCGTGATATCTCCTTGATCTATCAAGTCTTGAATGGTATGCCTCAAGTGAAAGCATCCATTAGTTTTGTGGCCTTTAGTCCGATGGAAAGCACAGAATTCATTATCTTTCCACCAATATGGTTTTGGATCCGGATCAGGTTTTCAGATTGGTGGTAAAGAGATCATGTTATCATCTATCAGGGTCCTCAGAGCAGATTCCAAAGATTCTCCTAGGGGAGTAAACTTTCATTTATTATCCCATCGTTTGAATGATTTCTTTGGAGATGGTTCAACAGATTTTTGCTCTGAAGCTTCAATGGCTTTGGTGGCAAGGGTGAGATTGTAGGCCAGTGCCTTTGATGGGGTGTGGATAGTGTCAACAACACCATCAGAGACGATACCTTTGTTTCTATTCCAGCTCTTGTTTTTATCTTTTGAGCTAGATCCAGATTCAGACTTGTCCTTTTGAAGTGTGATTTCTCCTTTCTTGACAAGTACTTTCTCAATCTTGATTGCATTATCCACCATTTTATCAAAAGATACATGATCTTGCATTTGTAATGGATAGTTGAGCTATGGAACAAGGTTATTGATAAAGATTTCAAGTTTCTCCATTTCAGGAATTGGTCTAGCATATAGAGAAAACTTCTTTCGCCACCTCTTGAGGAAAGTTAGGAATTATTCCCCTGAATATTGCTTGAGGTTACAGATATCGATCATGGTAATCGGATGTTGAATATTGTAGGAATATTGTTGATAAAACAATTTAATCAATTCCTCAAAATTTTTGATCGTAGAAGGTAATATTGAAAACCACTGAATGGATGCTCCTCCCAAGGATCTAGGAAAAAGATGCATTAGATAAGTTGGTTCATACATGAATTCCATGGATTGTGTACAGAACTCTCTGACATGATCTTGAGGATCAGAGTGTCCGTCATATTTGTCATACTTTGGTATCTCCACTCTTTTTGGGAATGGTGGCATATACAAGTTTTTGTCGAATGGGAAAGGACATAGGGCCTCCATGGAGAACTCCTTGGGTTCCTTCTCCTTCTTAAGATTGTTAAATTTGACTTGTATAGCATGCATCTATTTTGTCATAGCTGTGAGTGGAGTTTCTTCCTCATGTGTGATTATATCATCAACGTTAAAGTTGGGAGGAAGCTTAGCCCCTTCCTGGGCTAATTGTAAAAAGTATGCCTCTCTATCCACTTTCAAGAAATGCCTCATCATTCTCTAGAATTCATCATTAGTCTGACATCGATGGATTTCAGAGGGGGTAGGTTCTTGGTCGACATGTTGAGAATGGTGTCCTTGGGACCCTCCTCCTAGAGAACCATGGTTTGTCCCTGCTTGAGACATGGTAGGAGTTTTTGGGCTCCCTGGAACAGATTGAGGAGGAGTTTGTTGATTACCTCTGTGAGTTGATAAAGGAGGTATGTAACCAGTTTTCAATCAAAAGTTACTGAGACCGTCATCTTCATAGATACCTGACTTGATGAGTTGTTCAAGAGTTGGACCCGGGGTATTGGTCAAAAGTAAGTTCTAAGATGTTTCTTCTGATTTCTTGTGTGAAGAAGCTCTGGTCTCCACCATTAACTTTGAATGAAACAGAAGAAAAGGATGAAGACAACTGAAGAACAATTTGATTCAAGAAAATCGGATGACGCAACCTTGTCAAGATTATGATAGTTTTGAAGATCTGATGAGATGTGGGTGAAGGAAACTATGCCCTGGATGTATGGGATAGATCGCCCAAAAGATAGCAGACACGAATTCACAACACTTAGTCTATTTTTGAAGACTGATTAAAGATTGATAGTTATGACAAGGTTTTGACACGAGATAAAAAGGACTCAAATTGATCAAATAGAAGACTAGATCGGATTCAAAAGATCAAACTCAGAAAATGGTAGAATGCTCAATAGCTACTACTCTGTCCCTGACACAATGATATTTGTGACAAATTCTGGAACTAGGCTGGAAACATTGGATATCTTGCAATTTGACAATTTCTGACAACTTTCTCAAATTTTTCTAAACGACACTCTGCAGACTCGTACGACAGTTGGGTATAAATGAAATGACAGTTGCGAAACTCGTACGATAGTTGGGTAGAGATGAAATGACAGTTGACAAAACTCGTACGATAGTTGCTAACAATTTTTGGCTTCTTGAATTTTGCTGGTTTGAAAACTCGTACGACACTAGGTTCTCAATCATACGACATATGGGCTTTACTGAAATGACATTTGACAAAAAGTCATACGAATTTTGACTTCTTGAAATGACTTTTGACTCCAGAAAGAACTTTACGTCAATTTTTGCAAAATTTAAGGTTTTCAGTTCTGGATTGTTTGCAAATTGTACTATCCAAATTTTGAAGGTTATACCAGATTTGATCATTTTTAATAGCCAAGTAGATAAACAAGCACGCAGAATAGCAAGCAAGTGATTCCAAGCATGTCTGAAAACAATGAACAAGGGCAAAAGCAACCTTGCGCATGAACAATCAAGTGACCAAATTGTGCTAATCCCTGAGAGTACTAATTGTGTATGCTCTGAAAAGTTTTGCAATAACGCACATATACTTGAAAGTGAAAAAATGGCCTCTCTAGGGTTTTTAGTAATGGTTTGACTCTGCAACTTTTATGATTCAAAGGGGTGAACTCCAATCTCGGCGCACCAGGGTTTTGACACAGTCCGAGAACTTAATCTTCAAGAGCTGCTAGGGAGATCTGACAACCCAACAATGAACCATACCTGTGGAGATTTCTTCCACAAGGACATTTATATAGCGGCTGTGACTACCATGGTGAAAATGGCTATGATCGCTTGAGGTTCCGTCAATGCAGTTTTCCCTGTGAAGGGATTGTCCGCTACGGTTAACCCTCTCTAAAGATGACTCACAGATTTATACCACAAGGGGACTTGGCTCCAGATCCAAGGTTTTGATGCCTCTTCACTTTTAACCCAAACAAAGCAAGTAGATTAATCTGACACGCTAAGACAAAGTTTCATTCCACCAAGGTTTGTGATATCAACTCCACGTGATCTATCAACCTCTCTGGGGAGAGAATGTATCAATCAATAAGAGAAGATGCACTAACCAATTTTGATTCACCAAAGCTCGTGATATCAACCCCACATGATCTATCAACCTCTCCGGAGAGAGAATGTGTCGATCAATAAGAGAAGACTCACTAACCAAGTTGAATGTGAAACGCACTAAGTATCCTCCCTACCTACAAGGATTCTATCATCAAGAAAGATTTCGCTAGGAATCCAATCTCTCAAGAATCACGAATAGTGTTCATAGGGCCTAATTACTATGTGAGCACAGATATATGTTCTGAAAGTAAATCTACCAAAAGCATTCAAAAAGTAGAAAGAGGAACACTTAACGCTTAAAGCAAATATGAGATGAGTCCACAAGGTGGAACACTTAACACCTCACACAAGCTAAAAACAAGTCCACAACTTAGAAAACAAGTGAGTTCCTAAAAGCACAAAAGGGTTGCCAAGTGGAACATTTAACGCTTCTATCCTGTTGACCCCTCCCCTTTATGGCCCTGAGATTGCAACCACGGGGCGAAAATGAGGGGCCAGCGGATTAGCGAGTCCAATAACCCAAGAGAGAAATCAAGATCAATCACAAGTATTCTAAGACCACTTAACGAATCCTTAAGGGATCACAACCTAGTATCAAATTATGCAAGTGTGTAGAATAAAAGCATGAGAAGACGCACACAAGCTAGACACATGAGAGATTTATTTTAAGCCCAAATCAAAATGTTATTAGATGAAAGAGAATACCTGGTGATCCTCGCAACGTGCTTAGTAGATTTTACCTGATTTTTAGCAATTATTGTGCTTTTCCCAATCAAAACCAGCAGAGAGCAACCAAAAATAGAGAATTTCAATTGTCAAAATTAGCAGTTAGCCGAAATATAAAAATCAAATCTGATACTCTGCTCTGAAAAATGAAATGACAGTCAAAAATTGGTACGAAAACTCGTACGACAGTGGGTATGCTCTCAGACGACAGTTTAGAAACTTGTACGACACTGGGTATGCTACCATACGACAGATTAGCTCTCAAATGACAGTGGGTATGTAATGAAATGAGTCGCGATCCGATAGACTGTCGTACGACAGTGGGTCCAGTATCATACGACAGTGGGTATGCTCCCATACGACATTTGTCAGAAACTCATACGACAGATGTACAGACAAAAATTAAAAATCACAGTTTTGCACAGATCCCGAGGATAAAAAGATAGAAATTGATAGAATTGAATTGGAAACCCGTTTCAGGGCCCCACGGTGGGCGCCAGAAATGTGTGTGTGAAAATTGTACCTGATCTGTAGACACAACACTCAGTAAAACATTAGAGGTTAGTGATAATCAAAATTGTGCAAAATTGAAAGCTATCTAATCAAGCGATTTATTGCCTTCTAATAGGTGTGAGATTAATGTTCTCAGATTATTATCAAGATCAGTGACCTAGACGACACCTAAATGAAGGATTTTGAATGCAATTGATCTAGATATGATATTGAATGCAATTAAACTATTTTTTTGATATTTTCTATGCAATAAAGAATGAAAACTGATATGATATGAATGCTATTGAAAACTGATATGCTATGCTAATCTAACAATGATATGAAATATGAATGCAAAAATAAGATTGTTCTCACAAAGATGTCGATTCACAAGAGCTTTGATTCTTCAATTCCAATTCTCCAGCATGATTGTGCAAAATATGAGATGATTTGTGAAGAGCTGAAGCCTTAATTTATAGAAATCCAGGGCTTTGGAGGTGCATGGGAAAAGCCATAAATCACTCAAATTAACTCATCTTGATTTTTGAGTTATCTGATCATGAAAGATAGTTAATTCTCAAAATCATGCAAAAACATGCAAAAACAACTTTTTAACTCAAATTAGAGTTTAGATCAGCTTTTTGAACTCCAAAAGGATGTTGAGTTCCAAAAAGTCAATAACTTGCATTGATTTTCTGATTTGGAGTTTAACTATTTCTTTTGAATATGCATAATAATTAAGAATTAAATAAATAAATAAAGTGATTTATCCTCAACTCAACTGATTTTTGAAAATAAATAATTAATTTATGGGTTAATTAACTATTTATTCAAACTTTTATTAAAAATTATATTATTAAATAATGACAACATGCTTTAATTAATTAAATAAGAATTTAATCAATTAAAGATAGGAATTTTGATTTATTGTCAAAATTAAATAATACAATTAATAATAGATAGAATTAAATTTAATTACACAATTAAGTGGCAAATATTAAATCTAATTAATTAAATATACAAAATATTTAATTAATCAAATTTTTAGGATAAATGTGATTTATTGCCAAATAATTATAAAATTAAAGATAATTATGATGATTAGGAATATTACTAGAAATATTCCTCGATGCAGAATTTAAGATAATCAATTAGGATTCGATGATGTTTAGATGTGCCTTAGGTTAGGACTTTGATGTCGATTTCATTCGAATTGAAAATGTAGGAGATTAATGAACTTATAGCCCATTTTTGGGGTATTACAACTTCAAGTGCTCCTTGATTCATATATCAGTTCATACCAAAAATGATGTGAACACATAAAATATATAGTGTTCTGAATTTGCCGCTTAAACAAAATTAGGTTACAATACACAACCATAGCCATAAGATCTATGGTGTACAAAAATAACCTAGATCTAAACTATTACAAAATATATACATTACATTTAATGAATATCATCATAATAAATGTTCCTCGATCTTGGTAAATCATTTTACGATCTGTTGTAACCGTATGCATAGAAGAATGTGCCATTTCTAATTAGTATGCCATTTTTTGTGATCATCGATAAACACTGTGTAAACTATTTGGTGTATACTATGATGCTCGGTGTTTACTGTCTGTTGGTGTCAGTGTCGGTGGTTCTCAGTAAACTGTGTAGTACTTGGTGTGTAAGCTTTACCGATTAGTCTGTCTTGCCTCTTTTTACCGATTGACTCAGTGTAAGTGACCGACTGTTCTCTTTGATATCCTTTGATACTAATGGCAACCTTGAATTCTTAATAGAGATTAACAACATGAACACAACATTACTATGATAGAGATTGTTGTTTCACTCTCAGATGCTAAATTTGAAGATGTCAAGGGTTGCACTACAACGAAGCATATGTGGGATAAACTTTCTCTAGTTTATGGTGGTGATGTGAATGTGATGAGAGCTAGGGCTGAAATCTTGAGAGGTTGATTTGATGATATGAAGATGAAGGAAGAAGAGAACATCACACAATACTCAAACCGAATCAAAGAGGTAGTCAATGCTATCCAAGGAGTAGGAGGCATTATTAATGAAGATACTGTGATAAGTAAGATACTGAAAACCTTTTTGCCTATCTATACAATCAGAATATCTTCTATTCATGAAATGAGATTTGCACCTAATAGAACTCTTACTCTTGATAGTCTAATTGGAAAGTTAACAACTTTTGAGATGAATAATTTTGATAATAGTGTTTTACCGAGCGTTGAATCTTCTTTTATGTCATCTCTTAAGATTGGTAAATCTAGCAATAAGCATAATATAAGGAATGAAAGTGATAGTAACACTGATGATGAGCTTCATGAACTTAAAGCTTTAATGGCCTAAATAGTGCAGAAAGGTAATAGATACTTTATTTTGTTTGTTGATGACTATACTAGATTGATGATTGTTATGTTCTTGAAAGGAAAATCTAAGGCATTCAAATTGTTCAAATGGTATAAGGATAAAGTTGAAAAAGAAACTGGGAAAGTGTTGAAATGCTTAAGGTCTTATAGAGGAGGTGAGTTTGTTTCTGATGAATTCACTAACTTCTGTAATGAGCATGGAATCAAAAGGCGGGTTTCTGCACCAAGAACATCACAGCATAATGAAATTGCTGAAAGAAGGAACTGATAAATTGTTGATTGTGCTAGAACTTTGATGATTGAGAAAAATGTTGCACAAATGTACTAGAGAGAGGTAGTTAGCACTACAGTATATGTCCTTAACCAAGTTCAACTGAAGAAAGACACAAAAAAGACACCATACGAATTATGGTTTGGATACACACCAAGTGTAACTTATATCAGAATCTTTGGTAGTAAGTGTTATATTCTAAAAGATGATAGAAATGGTAAATTTGACTCCAAAGGTGATGAAGGTTTATTATTAGGCTATTCTACTAAGATTAAAGTTTATAAATGTTTGAATAAGGTTACTAATACGATGATTGAAAGTGATAATGTAAGAGTTGATGAGTTTATTGAAAAGAATGATGAAGAAAGCATGAAGGAACCAGAAGACTATGGTAGGTTTACTTATGTTAAAGATCCATAATATCTACCAAAGCCATAGGTTGAGTCTACCGAGCATAAGGAAAATGCCACTGACGGTCAGCAAATTCAAATTGAGAAATATGAAGAAGATACCGAGCAGGGAAATGAACCTGAAATGAATGATGAACAAAGGAGAGAATAAGTGCTAGCCAAATTTGTTAGAAGACACCATCTAGAGAATCAAATCATTGGAGATAAGCAAGCTGACATGATGACCCGAGGTAAGTTAAGACAAAATACATGCTTAGTTTGTGAGTTTAAACCTAAGAATGTTAGGGATGCACTTTAAAGTGAGGAATGGATAAATGCTATGAATGAGGAAATTGAACAAATTGAAAAAAATAAGACATGCACTTTGGTACCTAGACCGAAAGATAAAAATGTTATTGGTACTAATTGGATTTTTTAGGAATAAGTGGAATGAGAATGGAGAAGTTACAAGGAATAAGGAAAGACTTGTTTGCAAGGGATATGCACTAGAAGAAGGTATTGATTATGGTGAAACCTTTGCACCTATTGCAAGACTTGAAGGAGTTCATATATTACTAGCATATGCTACACATAAGGGATTTAAAGTATATCAAATGGATGTGAAATCAATTTTTTTGAATGTAATTCTTGAAGAGGAGATCTACATAGAACAACCAAAAGGGTTTGTTGATAAAAATCAGAAAGACATGGTATGTAGATTGTATAAATATTTATATGGACCGAAGCAAGCACTGAGGGCATGGTATGAAAGACTACATGCTTATCTTATCAGTATAGGTTTTGTAAGAACTAGTGAAAATAATAATTTGTATATAAAAGGAGATTTTGATGATAACATTTTGATTACTGAAATATTTGTTGATGATATAATCTTTGGTAGACAATATCATATTTGCAAATCTTTTTTTGATGAAATGAGAAAGGAATTTGAGATGTCAATGTTCAGAGAGATTAAATTCTTTCTAGGTTAGTAGTTTATACAATGGGATGATGGGATTTTCATCACACAATCAAAATACATTAAAGAAGTATTGAAAACTTTTGGCATGAAAGATGCAAAACTAGTAGGAACACAGATGGTCACTAGATGTAAATTGACAAAGGATGATGAATCTATAGAGGTAAATCAAACACTGTACCAATCTATGATTGGGAAACTAATGTACGTTGTACACAGTAGGCTTGATATTGCACAAGCAATTGGGATTGTGGCAAGATTTTTTGCCAATCCTAAAGAGTCACATATGGTTGTCATTAAAATAATTTTGAGATACTTGAAGAAGACTGAATAATATGGTTTATGGTATTCTAAGGAAGGAAAATTTGAACTTATAGTTTACACCGATGAAGATTGGGTTGGAAACATATATGACTGGGAGAGAACAACCGATGGAGCATTCTTTTTAGGAGATAGGCTTGTGACTTAGATAAGCAAGAAACAAGCATGTATCTCTCAGTCTACTGCTGAAGCAGACTATGTTGTTGTTACTGAAAATTTTTCTAATATTTCTTGGATCAGACAAGTGTTGGAAGGAGTGAGTGAGGTAATCACTGAGCCGGTGATTATATATTGTGACAACACTAGTGCAATAAATATTTCAAAGAATCTTGTGATGCATTCTAAAAAAAAGCATATATCTATTAACTATCACTACTTAAGGGAACAAGTTCAAGAAAAGCAAGTGAAACTGTAATTTGTAACATCTAAGGAATAATTTGCTGATATCTTTACAAAACCATTGTCAAAGGACACATTTGAATATTTGAGGACTAGACTTGGGGTCTGTCTCCTATCTATCGGTCAATGAGGTGATCTAAAGGTTGCATCACCCTATACTTATTAGAAGATCATTCATGTTGATGCACATAGCTCACACTTTGGATTTTGTCTAAAATTGTGAAAGATTGTAGAGGCTGGAACATAAATTTATTTATCTGTACACTGAAGGTACCTAACCGAGTGATATGCACCAAACAACAAAGAATTACTTTGCTGCTAAAGAGCTATTTTATATTTTCTTTGGCATTATTGTCAAAGGGAGAGAGATTATATATGAAAATGAAATAAAAACTTAGGGAGAGAGATTGCATATAAAAATCAGAGAGAACATCAAAAAGATTGCAAAAAGGGAAAGAGATTGAATATTTATTGCCGAGAACAAGAATTTGAGAACTGAAAAAGATCAAATCTGTAGGGAGATTCTGCATGTAATGTTTTTATGTTTTGTAGTGATTAAACATATTAAATATCAAGCTAGGGAGAGATTATTGAGCTACATCATTTACTTATATAGTTTTAGAATACATGTTTGGTATGTGTATGGCATATTTTTATATTTCTTGTATTTCCATCAATGTCAAAGGGAGAGATTGATGAACTACAACTAATTGAATATCTAGATGAACTGAAAGAATAGTGATTAGAGATCATCAAGTAATGAAATGATATGTAAGATGATTAAATTAGTCAATATGTTGTCATTGATGTCAACTAGTCTTGACAGTACTTATCATGTTAGTTACAAGCATCTGAGCATCTATTGAAGGAGGAAAAGATGAAGAATAGAGATATCTACATGAGAAAAGATGGATATGATAGAGAAGGAAAAGGTAAACATTGGGTAACTTATTTGATGAGGCTATGGCTTTATATTGTTGACTTGAGCATGTTACATTAATCTATTATGAAGAAGATATTTGAATTTGAACAAGTCAATGTGGTTGGTAATTGAAGATTTCTATATACATCGAGCTAGTACAATGTATACTGAGTGACAAGATTAACCGAGCTAGTCTAACTAGTTATCACCGATGCATTTCTATATTAATCAAGTATGGATGAAAACATTAAATGCTAAGATCAGTTGACTGAATGTGATGAGCTAGATATTGTTATGATTTCGAGGTTAAGAATGAATTTTTTTATGAGATCCATGGCTGAAAATTTTTGAAGATGATCTAAAGGATGAGATTGAAACGTGTTAAGGACTTATGTACCAAGGAAGGTTTAAGCGGCAAAATGGATGAAGGAGATTAAGTGGAAAAATCTAATGGTTGATATGAAAATTCTTTACCTATCTATATAAGAGATATGAGTTTCATTGTTGAAACTATGTCAGAAGAAGGAGACTACAAAGAATTTGCATGACGACTATGTTCATGTATGTCTAATTAAACTAGCTATTGAAAAAATGAGCTACATAGTTTTACCGAGTATCAGAGCATCATTTACCGAGTGAAATTAAATTGAGATATTGAAGGAAGTGAATTCATGAGTGATCAAAGAATTATTTATAAGGGCTTAGCATAGATCTGAATATTTTTAATTGAGTTGTACTTGAATCAAATCATTATTGTATCAGTTTAACCATTGATTCAGAAAATCTCTTAACCAAGTGGACTTAACAATCTTATGTACTACCCTATGACATTCTATTGAATGTAAAGTGTTATCTTGTTGACCCCATAGTGAATGTTGGTCAAAAGTTAACTATTAGTGATAAATCCTCTAACCAGGTCAAACCTAACAGTGTGTATTGTAACCTTTAACAAGGTTGGCTCTTCAATGAGCTCACTTCAGAAAAGTGAATTATTTTGGGTTACCGGTCCCATGTGGTTTTTCCCTTAACAGGGTTTCCACGTTAAATCATTGTGTTATGTGATATTTTTTATGATTGCTTTGTTTTAATACTTTACATAATGCATAGTTGATTTCGTCTATAATCACAGTTGGATATTTACTGGTAATCAGTAAAGTGAACAGACAGATTGATATTTTATGTTACCGAGGTACATAATCTGGTTGAATTGTTTTATGAAGTACATCTTTGTATTTGGAACTATAGGATAATTGATCTAACTGATTCACCCCCCGCCCCGCCCCCCCCTCTCAGTTACTCTAACAATTGGTCCGACCAAAACTACAGCCGACCAAACACGGTTGTGTGAGTGACAGAGCCCCTTAAACCTCATATAACAAACTTATTTTTCTAATTACATAATTATAAAAAAAATTATTTAATACTTACAAAATAATAAGTGATTTTCTAATTAAAATCATTTATTGGAAGTTCTTTATTATTTTTTTTTCTTTCGAAAGGCAATTACGAAGAAAAATCATCAAGAAGGTATGTTTTTTCTTGCCAGGTTTTTTTATAATTTATTTTTTCCTTTTTTAATTTGAATTAATTTTTTTTAAATTGAAAGATTATTTTATTTAGTTTTTTTAAATTAAAGTATTGATTTATCTAGTTTTTAAAATTAATTTATTGTTTTTTTTAACTTAAAGTATTATTTTATTTAGTTTATTAACAAAAAATTGTTCAATTAGTACTTGATTTATGAACTTATAAATATTGTTTATAGTTTTTTATTGGGCATATGGTTTTTTGTATGAAGGTGAATTAAATCTTTCAATTCAATGGGGAATAAAAGGAATAGAACAAGAAAATATGATTGAATAAGAGATGACAAAAGAAAAAGGTCATACAAAATATAATGAAGATCAACATGTTGAAGTTCAGGAAGAACCTATTGATATTCAAGAAGTTACAATTCAAGTAGGGGAACAAATTGGTAGTTCTCAATGTGGAAACATATCATTTGACATGATAAATTTGATGAACATGAATGAGGACACACTTTTCAATCAAGTTTCATTTGAACACATGGTATCTGAAAGCTCATTCAATTTTAAATTGCAAAAACATTTGGGATGAATATTTTGAAAATAAAAGCATATTTGGAAGACCACAATTATTTACCATCTTATTCAGGAAAAGAGAGATGAATCCTATTTTGGAGTTATTAGGGGTTGATAACAAGAAAAGCTCTGTGGATAATGTTAATCAAACAGTAGTTTAAAATTTGTAAGATGCATTGAGAAACATTAAGAACACAACTCGAGGAGCCTGTTGGAGCTCTAAAATTTTGGTTGAATTTTGGAGTAACTAGTTTGAAAATTTCTCTAAGGCACAAATCGTTGCCCCAAAAGGCTTTTGAAATGACCCTACTTCGAGTGCAAATAAAAAAGGACCTAATGATTTTTATAGGATACCACTTGGGACATGTGCTCCTTTCCTATCATTAAGTAATTGTAGTGGGTTACAACTCTCATATTTCAGTTTTGATGTGTTTTGGAGATAGCCATTTGGAGGTCATTGCCAAAATCTACACTTAGCATTTATTCAGTGTTTACTAAATGACCCACTGCAGAGGTTTGCATCTAATGCCCAGTTGATATTCATGGCATAAGGAGTGTTGTAGTATGTTGTAGACATGAAAGTGAATCTCAATACCCATTTTTAGACCCTTGTGAGTTTGTATGATGAGTTTTCCAAAGCCTTTTTGTTTGCATTTTATTTAGTTAGTTTGAATGTGAAAATGCAAAATTATTAAGTGGCCTACTTCGAGGTCTTACAAGTTACACCCAGTTCATGATCATGAGAAATTGAATGTTCCTGTATATTGTAAACATGGAAATGAACCTTCCTGATGATTTTTAGTTTATGGTCAATCTATTTGACCACTTTGCTCAGTCGATTCCAAACCCAATTTTTGAAGTTTCACTATTTTTAAGTTCAGGAAGATTTGAAGGGGTGACTTTGAAGATTGATTTTGGTTCACTAGTTGATCATTTGGGGAATCTAATTATAACCTTATTTTATATATGTGAAAGTGAATCTATATCCAGGGTTTCAGACCATAAGGGTCCCATTTGATAGGTTTGTGAAGTCAAATCAAAAGATGTTTTATGCAAATGGCTAGTGTTGACAGAATCGACTTTGTGGAAAAACTACTTTCAGAGAATGATAACTTGTTATCGAATGATAGTTGTTTCCTTACACTTTGTATATGTAAGTCTTCTACTAGGATCAATGGTTTCTCCCCAAGTCATGATTTGATATATTTTTTAATGCACCTATTTGAGATGTGGTTCCCTCTGATTTTGACTTGCGTTTACAGACAATGATTTAAACAGGTGATTTTGAGTTTTAAAATATTTTTCCCTGTGTATCTTTTGTGAAATCCGTCTGACAGAGTGGTTATCTATACTACAAAGTTTACGTTCACCAAGTGCCAACATCCGAGGATATGTTTTGATCAGTTTTTTAAAGGCATTCCCGGAGGCTGTCTGTTCTATTTGGTAACTTTGGAAAGTAGTTGAAAATCAAGTTTTTAATTGATCCGGTATTGTTTGAATCAAATCCAGTTGAAGGAATTGGTCTTTCTGATCATGTTTAAGGTTCAGTTGTTTGAAAAGGAATTTTTTTTTAGCTAGACCCACTTTGGGTCTAACTTACATCATTCTTTCTAACTGTTGTACTATCTTCATTTTTATGTTTTGCATCTCCATGCTTTTGTTATGCACACACTTTGTTTAGAATTGCATTATACCCTTCATGTGTCATGCATTCTTTATTTGGTATTATGTGTGCTTCCATCCTGCATTGCACATGTTACTTTCTTCATTACACATACTTCCTTTTGTTATGGTTGTGCACATCTTCACCATGCATTTGCATGCATCTTAGTGCTAGTGCTACCCATGTTTCTTAAATATTGCGCATGTTTTTTCCAATTAAGTGTTGCGTGCACTTATATTTCTTTAAGTGTTACACATACCACATTCCTTTCAATTCTGCACACACTTTCTCATGCCCAATGCACACTTACTAGTTCCCTTGGCTGCGCGCATTCCCTTAGCCAAGCACCACTCTCCTTTGGATGTTGCGCAGTATGCCAAGTGTTGAGTGTGTGTTTCCTTGACATGTGTGAGCCAAACAAGGCCAATGCACTATGTAACATGCCTCTACAATGCACTAAGGGGCTGCATTATGTGGAGGTATTTTATCCCACATGCACCCAGTTTGGGTTACAAGGGGTATTTAAAAGAAAGGATTCCCAAGTATGATTATAAAGAAAAGACAAAGAGGTAGGTGGAGGATCTCCTAGATTGTGGGGATAGTATTATGTGGATGACAACTGGGTGCACAATCAAAGGTAATTTTAGAGGAATTTATTATAACTTGAATGCGATTCATCCCACATTCATAGTGTGAGAGGATAAAATAACATTCATATACCAAAACACACAGAGACATGGTCTTCAACTATGAATGTCCATTGGATAAGGCACTGGTCTATGAGAGATTTGGGGTATTTGAGGGATCCATTCATCCAAAATATAAATGAAAACATTTTTCATTTCATGTTGATAGGAGGAGTTAGAGTATTTCTAGTTTACAAACTTACTCTATGCAAGTGGGATATTGCATAAGATTTGGTAAAAATAATGAGGTACATGTTACCTAAAGGGTTTGAAAGCTATTCCACATTTTAAAATAACCAACAAGATGGTGAATCTACTAGGGAATAAAGATGATATAGTTATGATAAATTTATATTGAAGATCTCTCTTATTATAAATTTGTGTCAAATAACGCAGGTTCCAAGTTGAGCTAGACTCCTGGCCTTCTTATTTCAAAGCCAGTAAAGTGGTGACTTATGTTGTATAGAGTCAGGTTTAAAGATTTTATATCATCTCACTAAGTGTTGAGTGGCAACTATGAAGGTCTTTGTTGTATAAGTGCATGATTAAAATAAAGAGATATAATAAATATGTAGTTCTGATGAGCAATTCTAAAACCCTGGTGAGGTTTTTTTATGCTTGCTAGAAAGAAGATACAAAGAATGCAATGAAGTAGTAAAATATTTTTCCTCTTCAAGGAGGTGGACTCTATGTGAAAAGAACTTGATGGAGCTACAAAAAGGTCTCTAAGATCTTCCATATTTCTAGCCAAAGAGAAAACAAAAACAACAAAAAATATACCATATATTTCCCATTTAATGTTTTTGTATTTGCATGGTCCTTATTGAGTTAAAAAGTCGCCATAGAAAGGATTTTGGGTTTTGGGTCTGCATATTTCTTTAGATTTGTCTAAAATCTTGGTTGTATTTTTGGAGAAATATGTGTGATTGGAAAATATTTATGGCTGCACAAGCTATTCATGATAAGAATTTGTAAATATCAATAAGAGAAAGTGCAGCCCAGAATGGATTCGTGCAAAAAAAATTATGTGCAAAGATATGTGCCATTATGTTTTGATGGCATTAATGGTTTCCCAAATGAGATTCCTATTGAGATTAGGAAGCATTTACAAGATTTTAAGGGGAAAAGATCAAATTCAACATGTAAGCATTTGCAAGAATTTGCTGACCTAATGGAAGATTTTGAAATTTTCCATGAAGATATTTTCATGAAGTTGTTGGTTCAGACTTTGAAAGAAAATGCTAGGGTTTGGTTTTATTCCTTACCAGCAAGTTCTATTTCTTCATGGGAATACTTCAGTTTATCTTTCATGGAGTAGTTTGTTGAAAGAATAGGTGCAAGTAGTGTGTTTAAGAAATTTATGGAGATTGAGATTCAAGAAGATGAGTTAGTCCCATTGTTGAACATTAGATTTGCAAAAACATTAAGTGATATTCCAAGAACCGATAGGCCCAATGATCAAATATGTTTAAAAATTTATCTAGGTGCTTTTGGTTAAAAAAATGAGCTTCTTGTTAAGAGATAAAGAGCCAATGACTTTACATTGGGATTTTATGATAGTGATGGATATTGAAAATAATTTGAAATACAAAATTGCCAAAGGATTTTTATCTGTTGGAGTTTGTTGTGACAATGTATCAAATACAATAGATAGGTGTGGATCAAGAAATGAAAATCAATGTCAAAGTATCTTTATCCCTATTGATCTTACTAACCATGATTCAGATTATGCTTCTAAACAAAATGTAAATGAAGAATGTTTTCAGCATGCAATGGTTGCCCCTCACATGGGAGTTAACATGGTTATTGAAGAATTGCAAAATTTCCTTGATCCAAGGATAAATATATATAGGGGTTACACACCAAGTAAATTGGAAACTAGTTTTTCTAGTTATGAGGCTACAGGAACAAATTATTTGTAGTCAAATATGGAAAATAAATAGGGGGCGGGTCTTTCATCAGATGATGATGTTGTAACCCCAAATGATGAGGTTCTATCAACCTTTAATGATGTTGATAGTGAGCAAGAAGATTCATAGAGCCAAAATGGCCCTGATCTTCTTCAAGATAAGGAAATGGTCTATTTGCAGCCTTGTGAAGAGGATGAAGAATTATCATGTGTTGGAGATGATTGTGAAGATGCTGATTTGACTAAAGCAATGATGAATTCTTTTGTTTGAGCTAACAATGATAATAAAACTTATTTTTCAATTTGTATGTTTTCATCCTTTGATTTATCATGTGAAGTTTTTGATCCTAAGATGGATGAAGGTTTCTATGAGCCAGAATATGAGATTATGGTAGCTCAAAGTGCTTTTGAACCAAAAATGGAAGTCATCTTGTTTGATGTGGACATTGATGGTTGTGATATTGTTAATGGTATGACATCAATGTCTTGTTAAGGGTAAATTAATAATGTTGATAATGTGCCCTATAAAAGTGATTTATGTCAAGGAAACATATGCCAAGATGAGGACATGTGTAATGGACTGCATACTAACTTGTTCGAGCCACATTTTGAAATATTTCATGTGAAGATTGGAAGATGTTTAAAATTCTACATCAGATTATTTGCTTTAGCCAAAGGTATGTTCATTTATCCAAGAATGGGATGTGAAGAGTGTTGATGCTCTATTCTTGAAAGATATTAAAATGAATCAGCAAGGATATATCAGCTATCAGGCAGAAAATGAGTCTTTTATTTTTTGAGTCCAGCATGTTGATGTTTCTCAAGATGAACTGAATCTGAATCCACAAGTTGTAGTTCATAATGATTCGCTTGAGTTCTTGTGTGATATACATAGAGTTGAATTTCAAAAATTTTCTATTGATGATCAAGTATGCTTTGAAGTAAGTAAGCATGTTTCCAGCTATGTAGTGGAGTCGAAATATTTTTCTCCTCACCTGATTAGAAATTTTAAAGGATGTGACAGCCTTATGTCACACAATGATTAACAATTTCAGTATTTTGGTGATTCCAAATGCCTAATGACAATAAGGGTGCTGATTATTTTCTATATGATATGCTAAACATTTGTGGCGATATGTTTGATTATGTTGGCGGAAGTAATAGTTTCATTTTTTCTTTGAGACATGGAGATCAAAATTATATTTTTGATAGAGGTAAATGTTGATCTTCAATCTTGGAGCTTGAGGTTATTTGTAAATATTTATACATTTGTAAAGTTTCTTTTCTTTCAGTTGTTTGGTGGTTGAATAAGGATCCATGTTTTTGAAGAGAAGAGAAAAGTCTGATATATTTTGAGTGGTCTTCTCTACCAAGAGATTCAAATTTCTTCGCATGTTCACATGGGGCACGCGTCCCCAATCAGAGCCATTGTTGGAGCTCTAAAATTTTGGTTGAATTTTGGAGTGACTAATTTGAATATTTCTCTAAGGCACAAATAGTTGCCCCAAAAGGCTTTGAAATGACCCTAGTTCAAGTGCACGTAAAAAAGGACCTAATAATTTTTATGGTATACCACTTGGCACATGTGCTCCTTTCCTATCATTAAGTAATTTTAGTGGGTTACAACTCTCATATTTTAGTTTTGATGTGTTTTGGAGATAGCCATTTGGAGGTCATTGCCCAAATCTGCACTTAGCATTTATTCATGTTTACTAAATGGCCCACTTCAGAGGTTTGTGTCTAATGCCTAGTTGATCGTCATGGCACAAGGAATGTTTCAGTATGTTTTAGACATGAAAGTGAATCTCCATGCCCATTTTCAAACCCCTATAAGTTTGTATGATGATTTTTCCAACGCCTTTCTATTTGCATTTTATTCAATTTATCTAAATGTGAAAATGCAGAATTATTAAGTGGCCTACTTTGAGGTCTTACAAGTTGCACCTTGTTCATGATCACGAGAAATTGAATATTCCTCTACATTGTAAACATGGAAATGAGCCTTCCTGATGTTTTTTAGATCATGGTCAAATTGTTTGACCACTTTGCTTAATCAATTCCAAATCTAATTTCTGAAGTTTCACTATTTTGAAGTTCAAGAAGTTTTGAAGGGGTGACTTTGAAGATTGATTCTGGTTGAATAGTTGATCATTTGGGGAATCTAATTATAATTTTTTTTTCTATATGTGAAAGTGAATCTATATCCATGGTTTCAGACTATAAGGGTCCCATTTGATAGCTTTATGAAGTCAAATCAAAAGAGGTTTTATGCAGATGGCTAGTGTTCATAGAATTGACTATGCGAAATAGCTACTTTCAGAGAATGATAACTTGTTATCAAATGATGATTTTGAGATTACTAGGATCAGTGGTTTCTCCCAAGGTCATGATTTGATATTTTTTTAATGCACCTATTTAAGAGGCAGTTCCCTATGATTTTGACTTACATTTACAGAACAAGATTTAAACATGTGATTTTGAGTTTTAAAATCTTTTTCCTTGTGTATATTTGTGGAAATCCATTTGACAGAGTGGTTGTCTATACTACAAAGTTTAGGTTCACCAAGTGCCAATGTCTAGAGATATGTTTTGATGAGTTTTTTAAAGGCATTTCTGAAGACTATCTGTTTAGTTTGGTAACTTTGGAAAGTAGTTAAAAATTAAGTTTTTAATTGATCTGATGTTGTTTGAATCAAATCTAGTTACAGGAACTGGTCTTTATGATCATGTTTAAGGTTTTTTTTTTCTTAAATGATTTTGTTTTAGCTAGACCCACTTTGGGCCCAACTTGCCTCGTTATTTCTAAGTGTTGTACTATCTTCATTTTTATGTTTTGCATCTCCATGCTTCTATTGTGCACACACACTTTGTTTAGCATTACGTTATACCCTTCATGCACTATTCATTATTTATTTGGTTTTATGTGTGCTTCCATCCTACATTACGCATGTTACTTTCTTTGTTGCACATACTTCCTTTTATGATGGTTGTACACATCTTCACCATGTATTGGCATGCATCTTAGTGTTGGTGCTGCCCATGTTTCTTCAATATTGCACATTTTTTTTCCAATGAAGTATTGTGTGCACTTATATTTCTTTAAGTGTTGCGCATACCACATTCCTTTCAGTTCTGCACACACTTTCTCATGCCTAGTGTGTACTTACCAACTCCCTTGGCTATGCACATTCCCTTAGCCAAGCACCACTCTCCTTTGGATATTGCGCAACATGCCAAGTGTTGAGTGTGTGTTTCCTTAGGGCGCATGAGCCAAAAAAGGTCAATGCACTATGCATCATGCCTGTACAGTGCACTAAGGGGCTGCATTATGTGGAGGTGTTTTATCCCACATGCGCCCAATTTGGGTTGCAAGGGGTGTTTTATAAGAAAGGACACCCAAGTATGATTGTAAAAAAAAGACAAAGAGGTAGGTGGAGCCTCTCCTGGATTATGGGGCTAGTGTTATGTGGATGACAACTAGGCATGCAATTAGAGGCAATTTTAGAGGAATTTATCATAACTTAAATGGGATTTATCCCACATTCACGGTGCGAGAGGATAAAATAATATTTATATACCAAAAAATACAAAGACATGGTGTCCAAGAATAGATGCCCAGGTGGAGACTTTCCCACACATGGCAGCTGACAAGTGGCAAAGTGACATGGTAGTGCAATGTGGCAGTGAGTCTAAGAACAAGTGGTGAATTTTGCATGTGACACATGGTGAGAGGCAGAGATTCTTCTTGGGATGTGTGCCCAAGATCAATGATGGGAGTGATCCTTTGAAGAGGAAGATGTTCAAAAGTTAACCATCATGGAATCACACCTGATCGACACGTGTCCCACGATGAGGTGGCACGATGAGATGCAACTTGGGGTTTAGTTGGAGAGATAGCAAACCAGAGGGTGATACATGGCAGGGATGATGATGTGGCATCGGTGACTGTACAATAGTGATGATGTAGACAGTTCCAATAGGAAAGTGAGGTGGCATGATGGACCAATAGGGTGATGCCATGTGGCATGTGGGGCCCATATCAAAGGTAAAGGGCCTGTGTGAAAATTGAAAAAATATTATAGCTAGAGTATATGTTAAAATTCAAAAATTTGAATGATTTGGGTGTGCACGAAAATATTGTCTAGAGGTTGAATTTTTGTCTAAATATACAAGTATTATATATATCAACAAAAATGGTGCAACATGAGGAATACAATGACGGTGGAGGAAATCAGTTTCTCACAAAGTGAGAAAGAGAAGTAATAGATATTTGCATTTCAAAATCAAATTTTGGGGAAAAAAAAAGATATTTTGCAGAATGAGATTTTCTAGAAAGAGACAGATGTCAAACAGAGATATGTTTTAGGTCTCTTTTTCTTTTCCATATATTCTAGTCTTTTTCATTTTGTAAGGTTTCCAAATTCTTTGTAATTTATAGAGCTGGTTCCAAGAGTGGTTCCTTTTGTAAATATTTCCATCTTTTCTTCATACAAGGTGTTTGTGTTTCCTTTTGGTTCTCAAAGAAGAATATGATTTGAAAGAGTTTATCTTATGAATGAAATTTTAGCATTTTCATACTATTATCAAGTTGTCTCCATTTTGTTTCCTGAATCACTAGGATTTAGGATTTGTCTTCAGATGTGTATGGGTTGGGATATTAAGAATATGTTAGACTTGTCTTTTAGTGGATGGTGATTAATGTATTGTTTATTTTTGGGTCTCTTTAAGGGAGGATTAAATTATTTAAATAGGTAATTACATATTTGAATACACAGGTGGATTCACAAGTATAACTTGATCAATTGTGTATGTTTGATGTAAGGCATTTGACATATTAGACTGTGTTGTCTTCTTTATTCATAGTCTTATGTTGCAGTGATTTATTTGACATGGTTTCCCATTGGATAAGGCATTCATCTATGAAATATTTAGGGTATTTAAGGGATCCATTCATCCAAAATATAAATGAAAACATTTTCCCTTTCATGTTGATAGGAGGAGTTAGATTATTTCTTGTTTTCAAGCTTACTCTATGCAAGTAGGATATTGCATAAGATTTCATAAAAACACTAAGGTACATGTTACCTAAAGGTTTTGAAAGCTATTCCATAGTTACGTATCTGCAAGCTATTGTTTATCACAAGGAAGTTATGTGTGTGCAGATGAGGTATACCTATTGGAAACTACAATTGAAACAATTGTTGTGTTGTCATTGATGTCAAACCTTACCTGGTAAGATTGTTGCTACTTAGCAAAGTACTATATCTATTGTATTGTTGTGAAGAAGGGGTAGAAAAGATGGTAACAATAGCACCTAGGGAAAGGTTGAGTTATCTTGATACTACAAAGTGTACTTAACTATGTTGTACAATGATGAGACAATGTATTATTTATCTCAGTAAGATTGAAGAATAAACTGGTAGGCTTGATCGAGCAAAAATGGAGAAATCATGTTTAAGCCGAGTAATGTTAGTGTCGACCGAGTCAGTATATGCTGAGCAAAATTCTAGTGTTGACCGAACAACAGTTAATTACCGAGAAGACAGTATAAGCCAAGGAAACATTTTTTAGTAATGACTGAGCTTTCGACATGAAGACCGAGTAGTTGATCATAGTATTGACCGAGCATCAGCATTTTTATATTTGAAGAGAATTCAGATTTGGAGCTGACATTGTTGAATTCTTGGATTATGTAAAATGTGTTGACTTTATGTTTTGATTGTTTGAAAGCATTAAATGCAATGAAAAATGTTTTATTGTAAATCTTTAAGAGATTTGAGATGTTTCTAGAAAAGGAGTCGAAGAACATAAAGCGGGTAGATTCAATGAATCTGACCTAACCCTAAGATCTACAAAGGAGATTGAGCGGCAAAAGATGAGTTAACCTAATTGAGGAAGTATTAAGAGAACCTAAGCATTAGGTATGCGTGTGCATGGGTGAAAAGAGAATGCTAGAAGATCAGTAGATTTTATTGACTGTATAAGCATAAAAGGCTGAAGGAGAAGTGTGGTGATTGCTTGAAGAAAAGTTCTGAGCAGATCAGAGATGGAGATGGAAAAGTTTCAAAGTCAGTAAAGTAGCATTTGTGTACGGAATTGGATTTGATATTTGCAAAGTGAGTTGTATGTTTTTCAGATCAATACTGCTGCTACTTTCTAACCATTGTAACACTCAAAATCCTTTTAACAGAGGTTGACCTAATAGTCATATGTTTAAATCCTTTGAACAAGGTTGCATTCTAATGGAATGTATGTAAGTCCTATAACAAGGCTCACTTTTAACAGGGTGATTGAAATCCTTTAACCGGGTCACACCTAATAGTGTGTATTGTAACCTTTGACAAGGTTGGCTTTTAACCGAGCTCACTTCAGAAGAGTGAAAATAATAGTAGCATGTTACAATGTGGTTTTTCCCAGATTGGGTTTCCACTATAAATTCTAGTGTCAATGATTGTGTGAATGTTTTGGTTTGAACATTTATGTGTTTTACAAGTTAGATACAGCTGGGTAGTGGACTGCAATGTTATATGTTTCTATTATTGAATCAATGATGACCGAGTTGGTTTTGGTTGTTAGATCTGATTTAAAGAAAAGTTTTTGAAGTTGTTTTATACATCAGGACCTGAGAACAACTGATTCACCCCCCCTCTCTGTTGTTCTAAATCATATTAACAATACCCACTCGAGTGATGTGGAGATAAAAGTGAAGAAGGTCTTCATACCTTATTCTATTGGGTTTCTCTCATGTCTTTTCCACTGATGGTGTTGAGTTTGTGGTCTAATTTCTCAATCCTAGAACTTGGTCTCAAGTTTTGACCTAGGAAAGGAGGTTGTAAGAAAAATAACCAACAGAGCCAATTTAAGTGTTGCACGTAGAGTGTTCATAACTACAATATCTAGTAGGAAGTTGAAATAGAGAAAACATGTTTGTGCAATTCTAATTTAATGCAGGTATCTAGAAGAACTCTTCAAAGATAAATCAGGAGGAGAAATATGTTAGATGAAAATATTAAAAAGAATTGGGTTAAAAATTTTAGAATTCCTTGAAAAGATAGAATTTTTGAAGATGTAAAAAAATAGGTCATTGAATATTGGACTACTTTCTCCCAAGTTTCTTCCAATAGAATGGATACTATAAAGATGAAAGATGAAGAGACATGTATGAAATCTGAACATCCAAAACATTTTATAGATATAACACAATGAACTATTCCAAGCATTCAAGCAAGATTTTTTTAGATGTGAAAATATGTCAAAGAATGTTTGAGAGGTTTCTTCCTTTCTTTATACGCATAAATAAGGTACATGAAACTTCTTGTTGTTGAAATCATGTTGAATTTTATCAATATTTACAATCATATAAAAAATAGAAAAATACATTCATTTAAACCTGTCTACAACTTGTCATGAAAAAATAGAAAAATACATTGATTTAAACCTTATCCAAGATTTATCAAAAAAAAAACATAATAAATTAATTTATCCTCTATGAGGCCTCACCCTAAGCCTATCATAGCCATTCAGTTCTACACTTGAGTTAGACATATTTGATGATTATATTTTGATGCTCTATGGATCTTACTGATACTTAATGTTATGATTTTATCACCTTAGGGTTTAGTTGCTCATTCAGTTATGTTATTTTGATGAAACTGTGATATCTATTTGGAACCCCTTTTGTGAAATTAAGTGGATTTTATGAATGATTGTGATATCATGATGAAGTTTAATTACAATTAAATTATATATGTATGCAATGATTATGTTTCAATTTAATTTAGTGATGAATTGTATATTTCATGATGAGATTATGAAAGAATGATTATACCATGTGAAACTTTGATCTAATTATGATTAATTTCTTGAGAATTATTTGATTGTGAAAGTTATGGAATTTACATGTATATTTCCTTGGACTACTGATATTGGATCTGAGTGTGCAAGGAAATAGGCCATGGTAAATTTAGGGAACCAGAGCATAGACTTTTGTTAATCAATTTGAGCCAAGGTT
This sequence comes from Chamaecyparis obtusa, assembly GCA_027943335.1. Classification (NCBI taxonomy): domain Eukaryota; kingdom Viridiplantae; phylum Streptophyta; class Pinopsida; order Cupressales; family Cupressaceae; genus Chamaecyparis; species Chamaecyparis obtusa. The sequence continues at coordinate 3,572 of BSBK01013463.1, read as the reverse complement.
GCTTCTAGTGAGAAGCCAAGAACCTCATTGTATCGTGTTTATTTCGTGAAAGTAATGTGCATGAGTATATTTTATTTTTATGTAAATTGTTAATGTAAATTATGTTGTGTAGATCCAAGTGGATATGCCACATGGCTTGTGATGTGTATTTCTTGTTTGTGTCACTTGACACATGTGTATGTACTTAAGGCCATGACATGTCCACTTGGGATTTGATGTCATCAATCTAGGATGGTACCACCTTTAGGTTTTTCATGTAAATCCTTGGTTAGGAAGCCTTAGAGCCAGTCAAAACATGTTGAACCCTAATTCAAACTTCAAGTGCAGTTTAGGGAGGTTAAATGAGCCCCTAGGGAGTAATTAGGGTCCTTTTTAGCCACCCCACTTGATGTACCTTGGTTTGGGAGTTTAATTTTTGTCAAAATTAAGCCCATAACTCATTTATGATCCTTCAAGAGTACCCCTCAAGTGTAATTTCGAAAATGGAAGATTGAAAATGAGGACAAGCCCATACCTCTTTCCCCATTCTTGGTCTTCATATCATTTATGAAGGGAGACAAGGATGGATGGAAAATCTCCTTGAACCATACCTATTAATGAAGGTTAGTTGGGGGTTTGGTGGGAGATCTCTTTTAGTAGGAGTTTTGGGGAAGGAATTGGGTTGACACCCACTCTCTAGAATTAGAGACTTGCTAAATTGGAGAGGACGTGGGAAAGTGGATAGCTCTTCTTCAACCTTCTTCCTTCAGCTTTGGATTCTAGGTTGGTTGTATTCATTCCTTTACTTGCTATGTATTTTTTTTCTTTTCATATGAATGAGCTCTCAAGGAGATTTGTATGCTTGTATGGAGAAAACTTGAGTTGTGTCTTATGTATTTGTGTTGTAACACTTGTTATGATGTGTAGATTTTGTTTATGTGAATACTTGTGCTTGTTGATGTGCAAGTCTATTGTTTGTGAATGTAAATCTTGTTGTTCTTGTGGATTCCTGTTGTATTGTTGTTAAGGGAGTTTTCTCAAGGCTAAACTCACCCTTGGGAGGGAAGAGTAGACTTGGGGGTGAAGGGAAAATTGGGACAATCTTGGGTGTAGAGTCTCTCCTTGTAATGGAGAGGGAAAAACATGGATGTATGGGCTCCATGTGGCCATTTCTGTTGGGGGTCATAAGGGATTTTGTGGCTTGAAGCCTTGGGGGTCATAAGGAGTTAATTGTGTGGGAATTGTGGCATCTTGTGTGTTGAGAAAGCCAATTGAGGGCTTGTTTTTGGTTTCCTTGAAATGTGCTTTCTCCTCTCGAGTTGGTTCCACCTTCACCCCAATTCATGAGTCAATTTGGAGACTCTTAGTTTTCCTTAGATCGGAGTTCAAAGTAGAAGTTGTGATTTGTGTTTGTGATGTTTTTATGTGAAAACCATGTCTATGTGATGGTTCTCCAAGCTCAGGGGTGGCTTCCCAGAAGCCTAGGTTGGGAGGTGAGCATCCCATGGTCTATTTCAGTTTTCATATGTAGATATTTGAAGATCTTGTTTCTTGAAGGAGAAGTATTGGAGTGATCCCTTATGGTGTTTTGTGAAAGCCATTGTAATGTGATGTTGATCCCTTGGGATAAGAAACATTCCATGTTTGTATTGTTTTTGGTAATTGTAGATTTCATGTATCAAGGAGAATGTCAAATATCTTTGCATGATTGTAATAAGATGTTGATTTAGATACTTGAGAGAATGGTTGTATTAGGTGGTAAATCCATGAGAAAGAGATGTAGATTGATATGTATAATGTTGTTAATATGTAAGCACTTCAAGGAATAATATTGTATCAATGTATATTAATCTTCTTGATGTTTCTATTTGGAAATTTCATTGTGAAAGAGATATTGTTATTTGTAAAATGAACTATATATTAATTCAATGGGAAGATAACTTTGTTAGTAAACTCATAGATGAAAGCATTTTTGTAAACATTTAAAAAAAAGTAGGAGAGAACTAATAAAAGCCTTCAATCTTCATATTGCAAAAATTGACTATATTTACAAATCAATATACAAGTTACCACTTTATTTTTTCAAACCATACAAAGTCATTCTCCAAATTTTAGAGCAAAAAAAAGCTCTCTGGAAATTGTATGGAAGGGAAAAATTCTCTTCCCGCTGAGAATATTCCCTTCCCTATAAAATTTTTCTAATAGGAGTTAAATCATTAATCCCAAAGAAAATTTTGTTTAGTATTATTCAAACCCTCTATTAACTCAAAACCTCTATTAACATGCTTTCACACCTTAAATCTAAAGGGCCCCACATTCTTACACTACTCCCCCAAAAACGGCGCAGAGAAGGGGAGACCAGTCTTGGCATTAAATATTTATGCTTCTTTTTGGCCCAAAACACTTTCCTTCAAAGTGCACTTGCTGACATGAATTTCACTATGTTCTCCTCCCATGACAAGCTTTTAATCCTATCCCTGCATGAGATTTGCCTTGGCCAATGTGTATGAAATGGGGTGGGACCCAAACCCCATGTCTCCATCATTTCACCCACTCCTTGGTAACTTGCGCTAGGCTTTTGTTTAGACTATTTTTGGTTGGGAAGATGTGATTTGTGGGCCCCAAACCTTGCCCCTTATAATATGCAATCCTCCCATTCCTTTATATTTTGCACCCTTAGCCTTTGATGGGTATGCTTGTCCCCACCCACTTGGGGCAATGGCTAAAAGTGCAAAAATTTGCACCTCGTTTGTCGTGTCCTTGCCGTTGCCGTTACCTTCCCCCGTTAGCCTAGTCTCCCACCCGTACTTTCCTCGCTGCTGCAGTGGGCGCCGTGTACATCCCGACAACCTACACGATTTGACGGTTGACAGTGTCCACAGATTTAAGGTGGACACTATTTTTTTTTTTTTTGCAAATGCAGCCGTTTATTTTTCAAACGCTTCCTTAAATTTTAAATTTTTTTATTTTCATTATCTTAGGCTTATATTCGAAGGCCAATTTCAAAAATAATTTATTTTTAATCTTTTAATTTAATAAATTAAAATATTAATAAACTTGATTTAAAAAATATTTAGATATTTTATTTTTTTTATCATATTAACTATTACTATATAATATTTAATAAATATAATCTAAATATAAATATAAATATAAACATTTATATTAACTATTACTATTTATATTAATTTTTTTATCATATTAACTATTACTATTTAATATTATTTAAATTTTTTAACTATACATATAGAATAATATAACTATAAATATAAAAATTTATATTTATATTTATATTTAATCTCTTTTAGGTGTTGTGAAAGTAAATCAAAAGTAAAACAAAACTACGAAAATAGTACAAAATATTTAAAAAGTTCAAAAAAATGTATAGATCATTTATTCAAAGTTATTCATATTTAACTTATATATGTGTAATATTATTAAAAACACTATACAATATGTAAATTATTTTAATAGGTATACATATACATATACATATACATACATATATATATATATATATATATATATATTATATATATATATATATATATATATATATATATATATATATATATATATATATGTATGTATAT
>BSBK01013462.1:0-63221 GCA_027943335.1 Chamaecyparis obtusa | reverse complement strand
ATCTTAGTTTTAGCTAAAGATAAACAACATAATTTCTAAAACAATTACTCATAAATATATGTATAAATATACATACATATATATACATATATATATATATATATATATATATATATATATATATATATATATATATATATATATATATATATATATATATATATATATATATATATATATATATATATTTATTTATTTAATTGAACTGAAAATTGATTAAAATAAAATAACAACAATCTCTATAAACTGTCTATAACATCAAGATACATATATATATATATATATATATATATATATATATATATATATATATATATATATATATATATATATATATATATATATATATATATATATATATATATATATATATATATATATATATATATATATATATATATATATATATATATATTTATTTATTTATTTATTTAATTGAATTGAAAATTGATTAAAATAAAATAACAACAATCTCTATAAACTGTCTATAACATCAAGATACAATTAACCATAATAATATAACCAATTCTAATTATGTCTAACATATTATTTAGAATCCCAAAATAATGAACCAATAATCAAACAATTGACTAACCATTTAAGTTGTACTATTTTCACAATCATACCAATACTCAAATCTCTACAGAACTTTCCAGTACCATTAATTCAAAAGTCAGTCTAAACCAATTCTGACATCAGAAAAACTCATTAAGCTATAGAAATAGACATAATTCTCTGAGTGTCTAGTAGAATTACATAGATAAACATATTTAATCCAAATAACAAGGTTTGAATGAACGAAGTCAGAGTTCAAACTCATAGAAATCTAACAGAAATATAGTTCCAGATAAAATGATGCTAATCAAACCAGAAATCCAACTATAACATAACATAGAAAAGTAAAGCTGGAGACTGTCAGGGGCATGACACCCTTCCCCACTAGACTAGGCTTACTCCTGGAAGCCTGTAAACAAATGAGGATGTGCAGCTCTCATAGCCCCTGTATCTTCCCAGGTTGCAGAAGCTACATCATCAAGATCCCATAACACTTTTACCTGCTCCACCTTGCGTCCTCTGAGATTTAGCTCTCTTTGCTGGATGATTTGTACTGGTTCCAGCATTAGTGACCATCTACCACCTGTAAATTTTTCCAATTTAGCACATGTGTAATGTCAGGTATATATTTCCTTAAGACAAAAATATGAAATACATCATGAATTCGTGAAAGGCTGGGAGGCAAAGCAAGTCTGTAGGCAATTGGACCCACTCGTTCTAGGATCTCAAATGGTCCCACAAACCTTGGAGACAATTTTGACCCTTTACCATACTTAATAGGACTTTTTCGGGGCCTAACTTGAAGAAATACCTTATTCCCAACTTCAAATTGACGTTCAATCCTATGTAGGTCTGCATACTTTTTCTGCCTGTCCTAAGCTGTAGATAGGTGTTCTCTGATGTGCTTAACCTGCTGTTCTAAATCCTGAAGCATCTCAGGACCTTAAAGAATTATGTCCTCAAGATTGTCCCAGCTTAAAGGTGTTCTACACGGTCTTCCATACAAAGCCTGGAAAGGAGCCATACCTATAGAACTATGGTAACCATTGTTGTAAGCAAATTCAACCAGATGTAAGTACTCTTCCCATCTATTTTGCTTGTCCATCACATACATTCTAAGCATATCTTCCAAAATCTGATTGACACGTTCAATCTATCCATCAGTTTTGGGATGATATGCTGAACTAAAGTTCAGCTGAGTACCTAATTCACGCTACAAAGATCTCCACAAAGATGAAGTAAAAATTGAATCCCTATCAGATATGATCTTCTTAGGAATCCCATGCAGCTTAACAACCTATTCCATATAAATCCGTGCCACAGATGCAGCATTATAAGTGGATCTTATAGGAATAAAATGGGCAACTTTGGTTAACAGGTCAACAACAACCATAATGGCATCATGTCGCCTAGCTGAAAATGGTAACCCCACTATGAAATCTATGGATATGGTATCCCATTTCCATTCAGGCACGCTGTGAGATTGAAGTAAACCAGCTAGATGTTGTTCAGCTTTTACTCTCTGACACTCCAAGCATCTAGCCACAAAATCAGCAATATCCCTCTTCATACCTGGCCAGTAGTGATGCTTCTTAAGATCAGCATGCATCTTCTTCACACTAAGATGTGATGAATAAGGTGCCTTATGTGCTTCAGTCATAACTAGGTTCTGAAGATCCCTGACTTCTGGCACATAAATGCTGCCTCGATAAGTCATCAGTCCTTCAGTGCTAATAGAGTAACCCTCAAATCTACCTTCTAATACACTACCACTATCAATCACTACTTTGACCTCTACGTACCAAGGATCAGTAGCCAAATTCAGAAGTATTCTCTCTTTCAAATCAATTGTGAGGGTCAAAGAAGAGAGTTCATGAAACCTTCTGCTAAGAGCATCCGCTACTTTGTTCTCTTTACCCTGAATATACTTCATTTCGAAGTCATACTCACATAAAAACTCCATCCATTTGCGCTGACGTGCATTAAGATTGGGTTGTGTGAACAAATATTGTAGACTTCTGTGATCGGTATGAAGCTCAAAATGTTGACCAAGAAGAAAATGCCGCCATTTGGTCAAAGCATGAATCACTGCTGCAAGTTCCAAATCATGAGTAGGATAATTAATTTCATGATCCTTTAGTTTCTTGGATTCATAAGCAATGACCCTGCCATCCTACATCAAGACAGCCCCTAAACCATCCAATGAGGCATCGGTGCACACAACAAATTCCTTAGAAGGATCAAGTACCGCTAAAATTGGTGCACTAGTCAAACATTCCTTAAGATGTTGGAATGCTTCTTCACATTTATCTGACCAAATGAATTTCTTACCTTTCTCTGGAGAGAAGTAATGGGATGGGCTATTTTTGAAAAATTAGCCACAAATCTTCTGTAGTAGCTAGCCAGACCCATAAAACTTCGTACTTCAGACACATTGGTAGGAGTTGGCCACTCTACAATTGCCCTGATCTTAGCAGAATCAACAGCTATTCCATCTCTTGTAATGATGTGACCTAAATAACTTATTTCTATTTTGAAAAATTCACATTTTTTAGGATTGGCATATAGCTTGTTCCTGCAGAGACATTCAAAGACTTGCCTCAAATGCTGCTCATGCTCCTCCAAGGAGTTAGAATATACCAAAATGTCATCAAGGAACACTACCACAAACTTATCTAAGAAAGTCCTGAATACTCCTTGCATCAAACTCATGAATACTGATGGTGCATTAGTCAACCCAAATGGCACTACCATGAATTCATAATGCCCATACCTTGTGCGAAAAGCTATTTTATGAATGTCAGCTTCTTGAATCCTTAACTGATGGTATCCAGATTTGAGATCAATCTTGGAAAACACCTTGGCTCCCTTCACTTGATCAAACAAATCATCGATGCGAGGCAAAGGATATCTATTTTTTATGGTAACTTTGTTCAGTTGTCTATAGTCGATACAAAGCCTCAAAGATCCATCCTTCTTCTTGATGAAGATAACAGGTGCTCCCCAAGGTGAAACACTAGGTCTAATAAGTCCCTTCCCAAGGAGTTCCTCAAGTTGAACCTTGAGTTCCACTAATTCTTGAGCGGTCATACGGTAAGGAGTCTTGGAAATCGGTTTGGTTCCCGACAAAAGATCAATCCTAAAATCAATTTCTCTTTTAGGTGGGATTCCCAGAATCTCTGTAATGAATACATCTGAGAATTCCTTCAAAATTGGATTATCCAAGCTAGTGTTCCAAGCAACTGGTTCTTCAAAATCATTGATAGAAATAGAAAACAATTTGCATCCCTTTTGTAAACATCTCTGAAGTTGCTTAGCAGAAATAGTTCTGACTGACATAGGCCTCTTAACACCTATAATAATCTTGATGGTTCTATTATCATCGATACATCTAATAGTCTTCTCTCTACAATCGATGACAGCTTGGTGTTGATCTAACCAATCCATACCCAGAATAATGTCATAAGAACCTAAAGGAATAACCCTAAGGTTAACTGTAGTAGTAAAAGCCTTAAATTGGACCTTACAATTTTCAGCTATAAACCCTGATTCAACCTTTTTCCCTGATGCTAACTTGACTTGCCATGCCAATTCAACTTTACTCACAGGAATTCCACATTGCTTAACCAAATTGGAAGAAATAAAAGAGCCAGTGGCACCAGAGTCAAATAAAATAGAGATCTTCTGACCTTGGTAATTACCTCTAGCTTCAATCACAGTGTTTTGATGATCTACTTGTTTCTAATCCACAATAGCAAAGATGTGATGATTCCTTCCAGAATCACCAATAGTAGCCTCAGAACTTGTGGCTTTAGACTTGACCTAACTATTGCCTCGAAGGGGACAATTCCATTGCAAATGCCCCAATTGCCCACATTGCCAACATTCTGCTCCTCTTTTGATACTTTTATCCTGTGATGAGTTCGCTGGAGGTGATGCATAACTTTTTTGTACACTTTGAGTTGGTTTAAAGGTCTTAGGTTGCTCAGGAACCTTGAAACTCTTGTTTGATTTGGAAAACTTTTCAAATGTCCTCTTCTAAAATTTACCACTCGATCCACTGGAAAATGCCTTGAAATTATCTTGATAAGGTTTCCGATTCTTCCCACTGCTTTGAGTCGGTGGATTCACTGATCCTTTGGCTAAAAATCCTGACTTCAATTCTGTGAGCTTGGCTTGATCAACAGCTTCTTTCACTGTCTTAGGTTTGAAAGTTCTCACTTCTTCTCCAATTTTAGGGTTCAAACCCCTAATGAAGTGTTTTACAAAGGCTTATCATTCTCTAACCAACCAGAATATTTCTTCAGTTGGAAAAACCTCCTCTCATACATTTCCACCATTGAGTTGCCATGAGAAATACTGAAGAATTCTTCAGATCTAGTTTGCTACCAATAATCTGACATGAATCTCTCATGGAATCTTTCTACGAAAAGCTCCCATGTAACCTGAGAGATAAGAATTCCAAGTTGCTCTAGTTCCATATTCCACCATATGGAAGCAAAGGATCTTAGCTGCATTATGGTCCAATGAACCTTCACATTACCATGATAATCATGGAGAATAAAACACCTTTCAATGTTCAAGAGCCCTGCTTCAGCTTCAGCACCACCCTCTGTTTCGTTGAAATATGGTCCTTTGAGCTTAGAAAGGTCTTTTAACTGAGTCCTGATAACAGGATCTTCTGCTACAGGGACTCGTATAACATGAGCATTTGCTACACCAACTGGAACATTGTTCCTTTCTTCAATGTTATCCAACCTCTCAAGGATCCATTGGAGAACTTCAACCCGAGGTACCTCTCGATCTTCCTGATCCATTCCTATTAAAGGATCAACTTGTTCATCACCAATTATTCCTTGGCGACCTCATCCTCTTCCTCGGCCACGACCACGACAGTGTTGTCCACCCCTACCTCTGCCTAAATTGGCATTAACTGGGTCACCACGTCTTTGTGCTCCTCGTGTAACAGGAGGCATGCTTGAATTCCTATAGAGAAGATCAATAAAAATCACTAACAGAAGCATAATGATAAAACCCCTTTTTCTTTTAAACCCTCAAGCCTTGAGTGTTTAAACTTGGCCTCTGATACCAAATGTAACACCCCATCTATACTTAAAGCTAAAAGATGAAACCAAAGAAGATTCAACCATAAACAAACTCAGATAGAACCATAAAAAAAATAAAAAATTTTAAACTACAAACTGAAACATATAATCATAGTAACTACTTCAAAGAGCTTTATAGTTTTCAACTAAATTACATCAGAGTAATTAAGAATACTCTTTATTCAAAGACTTAGTTTCAAAACAAAATTTCCTTCTTAACCAATCCTTTACATTCTACGAATAGTTCTGATAACTAAAAACCAAGAAATGATCTGCTTCCCATAAATCTTAACAACTCCTATCCACTATCCCATACTCATTGATTTATCCATCTAAAACCTGAAAATCAAAAGTAAACACAAGCGCAAATGCAAACAGGGCTCAGTCACATTGATTAAGATAATGAATCATCTCCAAAATTCTGCAACCATAAAAGTCAGTAAAATATAACAATTATGCAGATTAACAAACAGATATTATTGAAATCTAATAACAAAATTCCATTTTTTTACACCAAAAACATCAAGCACTGAATCTCTTTCCAACAGAAATAAACTCACAAAGAAAATGACAAAGTAATGATCCAATAGTTCATCGGTGTCCACATAAGGACCTACGCTATGTATCTGTAAGGAAACCTCGTAGTAATCCATTATGTCTGATGAAACCATAATGTTTTATCTTATTAATTGAAACCATATCCCTTGAATTTATAATTATCACTTAATTAAACAACTGACAGAAATCCTTTCCCATAAGGATATAGACTAGTGTCAGTCACAACTGACAGAAATTCTATCATCACAAGGTACTAGACTAGTGTCAGCCCCCAATCTAAGGATCATACTTGCATTATCTCAAAACACTTGATCTAGCAATTAGTGATTGAAATGAAATGAACTAGATTACTCAATTTCACTAACACTTCATTTCTATTGCATCAATTTATAAAATTGAAATAGCAATCAGAAATTCCATTTAGATCCATGTTTCCATATTCCTTAACATACATTCTTAAACATGATGTTTCTCAAAGGAAGAAAAGATCACAGTTCTTTCTCCATCACAAATCCAAGAAAATAATAATCTCCACATTAACTTAACATTAAATCTGAAACTGTACAATAAAATGTCCATACTGAATTCATGATTCCATTGAATAGAAAAGAACTAACATAATCATATATCAACTGAATCAACACAACACCCATCGCTTTTAATAAACATACAAGCTTGCCATAACTGAATTATTATAAACTAATTTGCCATACATCCTACTCTGTTAATTACAAGTTTATACTTTTATATACATGTTGGCATATGTACATGTATACACCACGGCTTGTGTATACATATACATATCCCAGTAGGTATATATATATATGTATATATATGTGTATATATATATATATATATATATATATAGACATATATACATATATATATATATATATACATATATACATACATATATACATATATATATATATATATATATATATATATATATATATATATATATATATATATATATATATATATATATGTATATATATATATATATATATATAATTATATAAACTTGTAATTAATAGTTCAGAATTATAAACATAGCATCTATTATATACATGTTGACGTATGTACATGTATACATCATGGCTTGCATATACAAATACATATCCCAGCAGGTATATATATATATATATCTAATTGCATAAACTTGTAATTAATAGTTTAAGTCCATAAATATACAATAGAAAACCATACTAATCATCTCAGTCCTATCAAACGCATCTACCTTATAATACTCTTGAATCTGCCGAATACATAAAAGAATGACAGAATAATAAGAACCGACTTCTACATCTAAACAAAATACCAAAGTGTCCTCCTTACTAACTCAGAAAGATAAAAATTGACTTTCCTATAAATTCCTAACATTTCCTAATGTTGATACAAACTATAATTCACACTGGTGATAATTTCTGAAGAATCATAAAGCTCATAGTCAAGTTTTGATATAACCAAAACTATCTACATTCCACTATTTGACTGAAACAGACAGTGACAAACACCCATTTGACACAACAAACATCGATACCAGATAACTAAAGGAGTATACCCAAGAAAACCTTAATCCACACCTATGTTGCGAGAGTGTAAATACTCAATACGACAGGTATCAGGTAACACTATGAACTACCACTAATCTCTATTTCCACAATACAGCTCAAAAGAAAACATCGATACCAGATTCAGATCATAACAGTGGTAGGAAAAACTTGATTTCACTTTATAACCAAGATGCTCACATATTGAAAACCTTTTTGTTGCTACAGAGTTCCTAACAATAGGAACAGTGTGAGAATACCCTTAAAGAAGCTACAAACAAAAACTCATTCTGGTTTCAAACTGTATTTATATGCTGATTCTCAATCCCGACTAACTCCCTTAACACTAACCAAAACAAGTAAACATCGACACAAATCACACTATAGAATAACCATATTCAACTTGCAACAACTATACTCGCATAGTTCGGCACAGACATAAAGAAAAAAATTGCCAACTTCATACTGAGAACAAAGAAAAACCCATCAACACAATATGCCTGAAAATAGCATATAAGAACATGTATTTCAAATTCCTCCTCTAATCATAACCACCATTACTAAATAAACTACTTAATCCATCCAAGAAAAAGACCGATTCATAACCAAACTCACAAAGTATACAATCACAAAACCTCACATTCATCAACTAACAAATAGTGGTAATTAACATTCTAATAATTCATTTGCAAAATCATAAAATGGAAACAAAGGATAAGGTGAGAGAATGCCCCTGCCTAGTATTCATGTGGGGAGATATCCAAAACCGAAATTCCAAAGCTAGCCCCTGCCTGGTGAGCTTCACAGACCAATCCTAAACTCAACCACGAAGATCCCTTTTCATAGACTACCAAAGTGTCGTGCAAGAGAGCCCACAACGCAAATGCAGAGATAACAATATGAAATATAGAACTTCCTAAATGACCATGAACAGAAGGGTAAAACTTGTCGTGAAAACCCCTTTCCATTCCAAGCAACTTATCATGTAAGATACAACAGGAACACAGGTCCATAACTAACTGTTTACCCAAACTATCACAGAATAACATGGTGAAAAATGAAGTCATAATTCAACTGCAACTCTTCACCAGAGCTAATGGCGGACATCAAACACAAAAATGAATTTCATCGATAAGTTCATTCAATGCGAGCTTATCTCTTGTAGTAAACACAATACATTCCCTACCAAATGTCCATCAAAGTACAATCCCATAACCCGAAAATAGCTTAAACCCACTAACACCACTATGCGATGCAAGTGTAATTAAACCCTGTCGATAAGTCATGTCTTCGAGCCAGATCATAAATAGGAAGACTTAGGGATAAATTAATAAACATCTATGTTAAATAACATTAGTCGATCTTAACTAACTTAAACATCAAAGATAACAGTGCATTAACAATGCCAAATTACTAACACTTCATCAAACTAACCTCCTACTAACATACAAAATAGGATATGCTAACTTAGATAATTCTTTAGTTTAGCTAAAGATAAACAACATAATTTCTAAAAGAATTACTCATAAATATATGTATAAATATATATATATATATATATATATATATATATATATATATATATATATATATATATATATATATATATATATATATATATATATATATATATATATATATATATATATATATATATATATATATATATATATATTTATTTATTTATTTATTTATTTATTTATTTATTTAATTGAACTCAAAATTGATTAAAATAAAATAACAACAATCTCTATAAACTGTCTATAACATCAAGATACAATTAACCATAATAATATAACCAATTCTAATTATGTCTAACATATTATTTAGAATCCCAAAATAATGAACCAATAATCAGACAATTGACTAACCATTTAAGTTGTACTATTTTCACAATCATACCAATACTCAAATCTCTACAGAACTTTCCAGTACCATTAAATCAAAAGTCAGTCTAAACCAATTCTGACATCAGAAAAACTCATTAAGCTACAGAAATAGACATAATTGTCTGAGTGTCTGGCAGAATTACAGAGATAAACATATTTAATCCAAATAACAAGGTTCAAATGAACGAAGTCAGAGTTCAAACTCATAGAAATCTAACAAAAATATAGTTCCAGATAAAACGATGATAATCAAACCAGAAATCCAACTATAACATAACAGAGAAAAGTAAAGCCTGAGACTGTCAGGGGCATGACAGGAATGAGAAGGGAAAAAGACACACACACACACATATACATATACATATATACATATATACATACATATACTAATAATTATACATATACATATTATGGAGGTGGTTAATACTCTCTCTCTCTCTCTCTCTCTCTCTCTCTCTCTCTCTCTATATATATATATATATATATATATATATATATATATATATATATATATATATATATATATATATATATATATATATATATATATATATATATATATATATATATATATATATTCAGTGTATAGATAATAGGAATCTGCCTCCTATCTCTCACTAAAGTTTCCTAGGGTAGGGAGTTTGTGGAAGGGAGAGGCAGAGTAATTTTGGGCACACCATGGTTGTCCCAACACTAGGGTTATGCCTTGAGGGAGGCCACTTGTAGACTGGTTCACATGCCCTTGGCACATTAAGTCTTCCACCTTATGATGATGTTAGTAAGGAAAAGAGAATGGATTCTTGTGATTTACATGAAGAGATCCTTGAATGTTAAATCATGATGTGTTTGCAACATGGTTACTTAAAGAGTGTATATTCCTTACTAATGTATACACTTCATAATTGTTATGTATCCAAAAAAAAAATTTCCATGAATGTTTCATATGTATCTATAAGTGTGTCAAGAGCAATATTTTTGTATTTGAAGGAGTAGGATTCATGTTTATGTTTTATCTATAAATATGATTGATAAGACATTAGTAAAATTGAAAAGACATAAATATTGTGCAGCATAACAATGATGGATGATAGGAAGAATGCACGTGTAGATGTTCAAAACACCATACAGTGATAAAGTAAGAATTTGATGAGTATACACATTGCCTATAATGTAAAAAGAAACTTGAATTAAAATTAGAAGCTTTCTAAATTATAAATACATTGATTAGTTTTAGAGTTTTACAACAAAATCCACACAAATTAAAGGTTTGTAACTTCATAAAAAAAATGGTAATGCTTGAGGACAAGAAATTTTGGGAAAGGGTGGACTATGATGTCCCCTTTATGAATAAGATTTAATAATCAATAATAATAAATAGTACTTATTAAAAAAAAAAAATGCATTACAAGAGATAAAATTATAAAATGTATGTTCCATAATAATAAATAAACTAGAATATAAAAGAATTAAATTTGAAATATAATTAAATGTTAAAGAATTATAAACAAAATCTAAGTTAAAATATAAAAGAATTAAACTAAAATATAATTCAGTTTAATGAGTGGTCAAAAAACATGAAATGAAAAGATGTGACTAGACTTCAAGCATGAGATATAAAAAGAATAATAGAATTTCATTTGAAAGGGGGAGAGAAAAGAGAAGAAAATTGCATACATTAAGAAAGAGCGACATATCAAGAAACATTAATTAATAGTTGACAAAAGGATTTGTCTCTTCCCAATAAGATGTAACCATTAAATCTCACTAATATTTAATAAGGATCGAAATCATTCTCAGAGGATGAAATAGGAGAAGAATATATATATATGGATACTCTTCATGGGAGGAATGAGAAGGGAAAAAGATTCACACACACACACACACACACACACATATACATATACATATTATGGAGGTGGTTAATACTCTCTCTCTCTCTCTCTCTCTCTCTTTATATATATATATATATATATATATATATATATATATATATATATATTTGAGTCATATAGGGAGTATATAATTGGATTATATAACTAGAAGATTTAATATATTTGGAGTATGAGAAGTAAAATATATATAATATACAATAATAAATATCTAAATCTAACATTCAGTGTATAAATAATAGGAATCTGCCTCCTATATCTTACTAAAGTTTCCTAGGGTAGGGAATTTGTGGAAGGGAGAGGCGGAGTAATTTTGGGCACATCATGGTTGTCTCAACACTGGGGTTATGCCTTGAGGGAGGCCACTTGTAGACTGGTTCACATGCCCTTGGCACATTAAGTCTTCCACCTTATGATGATGTTAGTAAGGAAAAGAGAATGGATTCTTGTGATTTACATGAAGAGATCGTTGAATGTTAAATCTAGACTATATTCATTAATTTATGAGTTGATGGTTTGCATTTGAATAATGATGGTTAATAGGGAGTAATATGCTAATATACTTGGTTAGTAAGAATGATTCTTGATGTAGCACAACACACTCTGTTAACAGTAAAATCGATCACAAGACAAATTACACAGATTTGAGTACTTCAATATTTCTCATTCATCACTGACTGTCTCTACAATTTGCTGCAAACTCTTAAGTAACCAAAAAACTAGAAAAAACAAGAAATTTGAAAATTACCCTTTTTGGTAGTTTTTTTCCACAAGTGTTTTTTGCCATTTTTGGTAATTTTTGAAACAACCCTTAAAAAGTTGAGATTTTGCCTAAACATGCCCTTGACTAAGTTAGAATGAATTTCCAACTAATATCCGAGATTTGATAACATAAACTCAAATTTATTACAAAATAGAACTTTCTAAAAACTAGAGGAAAAAACACTAAAAGCTGATTTCAGAGCCCAAGATGAGACTTTTAGCTCCTGAAAATGTGCTAAAATAGGCCCCAATTGATCTGAGATCATTGTCAAAACAAATGCCACCACCTGAGGCACGCACCCAAAAAATCTTAGCAAAAACCCAGACCTGAGTCAAAAGTTATGACCTCCGAAAGTTTCTGTATGAGATTATGACCTACAGAGGGCCTTGCATCAATTCCCTAATTAAATATTCCTAACTTGTACTAATTTATGGAATATAGGTCAAGTGATAGGAAAGGGGTCATTACAATCAAAAAAAGAAAGAATTACTTAATACACACAAACCAAAATTCACCCACCATCTCGAAAATACAAAGCATACAATCTTTTAAAACAAATTGAAAAAATGTATTCAAAACCCCTACCTTGAATCACCAAGTTGACTTGATAAAAAGAAGAAGACCAATACTCAATCTTTATCTCCATGCTTTAACAAAATTCTTTAACTTTAAAAACCTAAACAACAACTTGTACCCCGAAACTTGTTCTTTTGATAACCCGTGTTCCTCTAAAAATCTCTATCTCTTATTCTTAAAAATGGCCAAAATAAGCTCTAATAAAGAAAACTAACAAAACTATGATTTATAGAATGAGAAAACCTAAAAATTAGATAAAATGACTCAAAATAATAAAATAATCATTTTACTTAATTTTTTAAAAATAAATAAAATTAATTTACTTTTTTTAAAAGAAAGAAACATAATTTCCTTTTTTTTCTTCTTTTAGTATGAAATAAATAAATTTATTCATTTTCCTTTCCTACGATAAATATTACTTATTTTTTTATAATAAAATAAATAAATATCCTTTCTTTCCATTTTATTTTTTTAATTTTTTTAAATTAAATAACTTGTTCTCTACTCAACGTTTTAATAAAAAAATCATATTTCAATTTATTAATTATGGTGCAATTAAATTGCATATAATTATTTTAATAGAAAATAATATTTATAATATATTAATAATTTATTTATATTACGTATGCATTTTAATTTGTCATTTAGATTTGTAAGAATTTGCCTAAGGAAAATAATAAAATACCAAGATCTAGAAGCTTAATATATAACACAACAAGAGAGAAAATGATATGATCCTTAAATGACTGGATTCAATGATGATCAATTATCAAATGATAATGGATGTGATCAATCCATCAACCAATCCAAGTACAATGTAGATATGCCTCAATACATAGACAATGCAATAAGACTACACGATAAGGAGATGATAACCTATCAACCACACTAGGTGGAATCACATGTCCACCAAAGGTGGATCATCCTCCATTATACATCAAAGTATGTGCAACATGTGCAAGAATGAGACAATGATAATGTGATAAGAGCACTAGAGGTGGATCTAACACCTAAAGTGGAAATTCTCCTACACCATGTGCTAAAATGAAATGCATTTTCCTAGGTGTCTCAATGACAACTATGTTATACATAATTAATTTATGAGTTGTCATTAGCGTCACACATAGAGTCAGTAAAGGAAGAAAAAAGATGAGTTGGTCAACACACTAAGTATAGTAATCGAGCAGAGCTCAAGGAAAAATGACAAGTTAACCAAGCACATACATTGAGCCAAATGATTATCGAGCACCGAGTATAGTTATACCGAGGCATGAATGTATTATATACTAATTAATACAAAAATAACATAGAAGTATGGAATGACACATAATACAAGGCAAACAATTTATACCAAGCTACAAAATAGTTGACAAAAATTGAGGTAAAGTTTTATTGGAGATGTAACTATTAAATGGCGATGATCCCTATGCAATATTGATTTAGGTCATTCATTTGGATTGTAGATCTAAGGTTTTCTAGATGATTCCATAACCCTAATTAGGTCAAATCTTTATGATATAAGAATTGTCAAGATGTTAGTTGAAAAGAGATGACACATGAGAAGTAGCCACCTATAGGAGACATCTGAAGATCAGAAAGGGTTGTGGTGTTAAGGTTTTGACAAAGCATTCAAGGATTATATTCAAAAGCACACAAAAGGATACCAAGAAGATACCTATCATAGTAAGGTGATATCAATTAAGTACTAAGAAGATCTGAAACTCAACAAAGTAAGTTTCTACATCTAGATCGATTTACCTTTACTTTCTAACAACTATGGAAGACTAAATATCTTAACAGAGTAGACCTAACAAGTCTTTTATAAATCTCTTAACTGAGTGCACACTTAACAGTGTTTTTAAAATCCTCTTATAAGGTAGATCTTAACAGGTCTTTATTGTTACTCCTAATAGGGTAAGATCATCAAAAGTGATCAACATTGTAAGCCCTAGCATGCAAACTTTATTATTGCAGTAATGAATCTTTTTGGGTGTCATCCCCACCATAGTTTTTACCTTCTAACAAGGGTTTATGTGATACCAACATACGTGTTTCAAGTGTATTAAGTTTCATGAATGTTTACTTATTAAATTAGAAAGCATTTCTTATTTTAGTTATGTTATGAGTGAATGCAAATGTTAACATGATAGTCGGTTAATGAGATACATTATCTTAAGGATAAAGAACAAAAAGTTTTTAGGGTTACTAATTCACCCCTCCCTTCTCAATAACTCACCTTTCTATAATCCCAACAGTTGGTATCAAATCTAGTTCTCTTGTTGAGGAAGTTTAATCAATGAAGAGAAAAGGTCCATAAAGATGGAAAGGTATAACCTTGACAGGACAATTGAGAATAAAAAATTGGGATTACAGATTACCCTAGAACAACTTAAGGATATCAAGGAAAACTGATAGAGTCATTGAACAAAAGGAAGGAATTAGCATTTTGGTTGAATGAGACTCAGTATCAGGAAGAAGAGATAGTAGAAATATCTAAAGGATCCAAAATTATATATGTTTCATCTGAAGGAACTATCTCATATCTATCTGGAAAAAACCAACACCTCACCTAACAAGTGAAAGCACTAAAAATTGGACAAGAAACTCAAATGGTAAGAATGATTGAATTTATTAACAATACAAGAAAATATGAACAATAAAGGAATATGGCTATTGAAGACAAAAGACAAATGACTAAAAATTGGAAGAAAAATAATTTGAAATATTAAGGCTAACCAAGAATCACTTTGAAATTTCCAATTAGATGGTTGTCATGAGTCAACAATTCAAGAAAGTGAAAAATGAGCTTGCTAAGAAATTGGAAGATATTGGTGAATTAAGGCAAGAGAATGAAAGACTAAAAAATGAAGTAAAGATGTAACAACACAATAAAATGATAAACAAAAATGAGGAAAGTACCAAAAGGATGGATGAATTTTTAAAGAGTCAGAGAAGACTGCACAACACCACTAGATTAGGCTATACCAAGTAGCGAGAGTCATCAAATCAAGTAGAACAAATGAATGCTTATGCAAATCACAAACCAAAGAAGCTCTCATGCTATCACTATGGAAAATAAGGTCACAGAACAAATGTCTACAGAAGTAAAGCTAAAGGTACTCCTAACTCTACTCCTAAATTTGATGGTTATTTCTACAATTGCAACAAGTATGGACATCAAGCATATGAAATTAGATCAAAGATCAACAAGTCACCTAAGAGGCACTATATGGAAAAGAACTATCAAAGCTGCAACAAGAATGGTCATATATCATAAGAATGCAAGGCATAAATGAAACAAGTTTCGAAACCAAAAAGGAAAACAAATACCTATCAACCAAGAGGGAAAGGTGATTCTTACACTTGGGATTACAACACTTGGGTTAATTGTACAACATGTGGAAGGTATCATCATATTGCATAAAATTGTATGAGATTACACTAGAGAGAAAAATCTAGGAATTAGACAAATTTTGGAATGGCATGTCTACACTGTCACCAGGTTGGTCACTTAAGTAAAGATTGCAGAGACCGAGCACCAGAACTAAATGTTGATATGAATGAGAATACCATTGATGAAATCAAAAGGTAGATGAGTCAAATTTGGAGAAGATCAATTGAAGACAATGGAGGAACAATCAAAACTATCAATGACACCTCATCCTTTGGATTAAGCTTTTTCACCACTTCTACCTAAGAAAATAAAGTATGGGAAGTGCATTTTAATCAATTATATCTTACAAAAACTCCTTATATCTATTGCATCAATACCATATCTGCATGAATAAAGATGCACTATGTTGTTATATGTTTTGAACTTGAAATGAGTATAGTCGATAAAGCTTAACCGAGTAAGAAATTGCCAATCAGTGAAAATGGTAAGGTTAACCGAGTTGCACAGTCAACAGAGCATTGATAGTGATAACCGAGCTAATGTATCTAAAGGAGATAATCGAATGTTTTAACTTTGACCGAGTTGTGGTTGGTGAAGCATTTAATGTAATACATTTATGTTGAGAAAGGTTTTTGGGTATAAATACACATCGAGCCAACTCATTTTTCACATTATGAAACAAGAGAAAAATAAGAGAGAAAAGAGAAAGATTTGTGCAACAAGATTCCAAGCTATTTAAAGTGATTTGAGAATTTGACGGAGTGTTTGGAAGCTATTCAAGTAAGTTTATAATGAAAATGAGTTATTTTAACACATTTTTAACCAAGCCCTAAATTTTTATCACTGATGGCATCCACATTGAATATCATTCAATCGAAGGCCGATAAGGAGAAGAAGCTAACACTAATCAAAAGCGCAAAGTATGAAGAATCGAACTATAACCTGCATCTTGAGGTTGCATCACAAGTTGATGATAAGGGCATGATCTCATCTATACCGCCTAGGGTTTTGTTGGTGAAAGATATCAGGTCTTACATTCACTACAAGATCAATAAAATTGGTGATTATGAGTTGCAATCCACTTACCAGGATCTATGCACATATGGGAAACTAAAGAATGAACATAAACATATGGAAGTTAAAGGTTTAAAAAATTCCCTTCACTTCTTGAAGGTATTCAAAACTTAGTGGATCATGATAGTACTTAGCTGAGTACACAAGGGAAAAATATGGCTGGATGAACCACTAAAGATCACCAAGGACATTATTCACATAGTCGTCAGACACCTAGTATGTGACAAGGGAAAATCCCTAAGGCACCTACCAAAGAATGAAATAGAGAATTTGAATGGAGCCGTGTGGGATAGAAAAGGTATATGGATCAACACCATTTATGATCTAGAGACTAGATTCAACACATATGTGCTTATTTACAAGGTATTCCAATCTAGTAGATCAAACAATGTTCCTTGTGACACTATTGATATTTCATATAAAATTTTGAAGGACTTCAACTTGACATAGCCGAGTTGATGTTAAGGAAATTGGATGAGAACATGTGAACAATCTAAGTTGCATAATCCAACACCTACAAGATTGGATCCCTACTAGTATGCATATTTTTCTACTTAAATAATTCATTTCCCTCAATCGGTGATGTACAATGGGATGTAAATAAACCAATCATCATGCAAATAGATGAATTCATAAAAAATTTAGGTCACAATTTTCAGCCTGTCATGGATGACTATTTTGGAAAATTTAAGGAGAGATTGCATAAAAGAAGAAGAATTGTAGCACAATTGGTGAAGTATAAGGATGAATTTTTTTTCTAGTGGATACTGACTCTACATTAATAAAGGAAGTTGAACCAAGGACTGCAATATTTCCACCAATGGGATATGAACATGACATTGATTGAGCTACTAGGTCAATAAAGGCACTTCTTGTAGAGCCTAAGAATAATAGTGCACCAAGGTTTGGCACCTATGAGGAAGCAAAAAATAGAATAAAAATAGATTTGGTCGGATTAAAAATTGGTAAAAAGACAAAGAAAATGATAGGAACACTGGAAAAAAAACTTGGAAAAGAAGAAGAGAATTTAGTTGAAGAGGCAATCGAGGAACAAAATCTGATTGGTAACAGTGAAGATGAGGAAGAGACCAAGTCAGACAGGGATGTATAGGAGGAGCCAGTAAAGGAAACAAAAGGTAAGAGGAAATAGGTAGAGGCTCCTACATGGGCAAGGAAAAGGTTCTCTATAGGTGTTTCCCCACCTCTAAAATGTGGAATTGCAAAAATAATAGGGCCTAAACAAGCCAAGACCTATTAGAAAAAGAGAGGTACTCAAGTATCTACCGAGGTACCTAAGAAGAGAAGGAAATTGATAAGAAATAAGGATGATGTAGATTCTGATGAGGAGGATACTAGTCAGTTTAAGGTGGTAGTAAATAAAGAACAATCTAGTAATGAGATTGTAAAGGAGATGAAAGAAAAGGGAGGTCTAGGTCACCCTAAAATAAATAGATATGTAAACATGAATACCAAGGATAAGGACAAACTAGGAGAGTCTATCATCAACATGAGGATAAAATTCAAGAGATTTCTAGTTGAATTTAAGAATTATATTCCCAAGCAATTGTATGATAAAATCTCATCATGGTGGACTTATGCCTTACACACAGACATGAAAATTTGAGAGAGATCATTGATTTTGGCAATGCCAAATTTATTTGTTCAAGAGATTGAAGAAATGATGAAAGAATATGCCAAAAAAAATTGATGAAAAGAAGAGAAATGAATCTCTTACAACGTAAACTTCAAGAATTTGATGAAGAAATCAAGGAGAAATGGACTAAAATCTTAAAGTCCAAAGTTGAAGCGGAGAAAATTGCACTTGCACTTATTACCGAGCAAGGTGTCATAGGTAGAGGTAAAGGTGTACAAAATGATGATGAAGATGTTACTACACAAAGGATTGTTGAAGAGCCTATTCACATCTCAGACACCGAACAGATAGAGGATGATACTTATGCATAAGTTTTTTATCTTGCTAGCCAAACCAAATAAGAAGATACATCAGAGATGTTAAGGATAACTGGGGAAGAAGAAATATTGGTAGAGGATATAATTGAAGGAGATCTTGATGATGAAGCTAAGGAAGATGAAGAAATCACTACTTCTATTGATAATAAAGATGAAGAACAGACTATAGAGGTATCTAGTGTACAAATACTACGTAACTTACCTATCTTAGTAAAAGCTATTAATATTTCCATGGAGAAGAAACCCAAGGGCACACCACCTAAGAAACCAATGAATATAATAAAAGAAAAGGGTGAAGAAGGAGAAAAAGAGACTGAAAATATAGAGGCATAAGTAAAAGGAAAAAAGATGAGAAAAAAGTAGATGATTATACTATAGGCGCAAGGCCACAAGCCCTAGGACCTCACATCGATGGAATAGGAAAAGGGAAGGAAAAAGAAGAAAGTGTCACAACTGAGAAATGTAAGTAAAATCAAAAGAAAAAGGCTCTAGTTCCTTATGGTCAATCACCCACCTCCATCAAACAAGAAAAGAAGAAGAAGAAGAAACATGGTAATGGTCCGGTCACACTTGAAGAAGTGCTAGAAATACCTGTATGTGACTCCAAAAAACTAGATCCTGAAGCTCTCAGAAGGTATGGAGAAATCTGCACTAGAAAACTAGCTTGGGAGAAAATGAGACAAGAAAGAAAACTTAAATAGGTGCTAGACAATGTCAGAGAAATATTGATGTAAGTTATACCTGATGTCAATATTGATGAGTCTAATCCCATCATTGAACAACTTGTAGCCCTTACCAAGAAAATAAACTCTCCTACCATAGATGCAGAGAAAAAGATAGAAGAGAGAGTATAAACCAAGATAACAAAAAACATCAGCCAAGAAGTGGCCATTCAAAAAGTGAAGTTACCCTAGACTATAAGTGAAATTGAAGGACTTATTTAGCAGATACACATTATTCTAAAGAATCTTTGCACAATAGATTCATTTATTGCAGAAATACATGACAAATTGAAGAAGCTCGATGAAGATCTATAGAAGAGTGTTGGAAGCTTGATCACAGAACCTAATGCATATCTCATTATTAGCTAGTAATGCAATAGACTTTGAAAACTTGAAAATACCCATATCCATCAACTTTGACAATTTCAATATTAACATTTTTGCAAATGCATCAAATGAAGAATTAGTGAAGGCACTTTCCATGGTCAAATTGTTAGTATTGTAACTTGAGACAAAAGGCAGATATTCTATAGGTAGTATCTTCAAGGTGTGATGAATCAACCTATCATCCTTCATGGGATTACCAAAATTGTTAAGTAGTGATCTTAGCTCATTGTCTTTGTTGACATAGTCTTGAACTGTGTCAAAATTCCTAGGATCCAAGAGAAGTAGATCATCTTCAATTGAGAATCTCTTTTCCTCATCCACTTTACCATATAAATCTTCAAGTTTGTCCCAAGCACCCTTGGCATCCTTAAAGCTTGAAATGTAGAAGAAGACATATTCATGAACACAAATCCTTATAATTCCTAAAGCCCTATTGTCTTTGATTTTCCAATAATTTTTGAATTATCATCCACATTAGGACCACTCGATTCTTTAATTGTGCCATTTACATAGATATTTAAACCCTTTTTTCATTAGTTTAATCTATACTTTATCTTTCCATGTAGCATAGTGATGTGAATTTAACAATGGACATCTAGGTAAACCCATGATACAAAAATGAAAGAGCAAAAGATAGAAAGAGACACAAGAACACAAGACACCCCCCAAAAATTTTCTTAATTAAAGACCCCTCCAAAAAAAATAAAAATAAAATAAAATGATGTTTTTGGCACTTTATATATAGTGCATGTACAGTTGACACTTGCCAAAATGGGCCAAATTGGACTTTTTATTTTGATGTTTACAACCACCTCAATGAAGCCAAAGGAGACTCAAATTAATATTGCTCAAATTGAAGTCAAGATCCAAGCATTATAATGATCATACAAGGCCAAAAAGGACCTAGATCTAAAAGTGATATTTTTCCCAAATAAGGCTACAATATGATAGTAAATATGGAAAGTACTAAAAAATTATACACTTTCAAAAAAAATGGCACTAGAAAATCTATCTGTATGAGCCTGAACAGAGTCTCTGAAGTTGCAAAAATAGGGATCAGACAAGTATAGTCACCAAAATCTGAATTGTTTGTCAAATACATGCACAAAGCCTAGAAAACAACACCACCATTGAAAAGTTTAGGAAATTTTATCCAAAAAAAAAATTGCACTCAATTTGGAGCCCATATGACTAAGTTATGGCCTCTAAAAGTTAGATTGCCAATGGTGAGGGCTACTAAATTTTTAGACCTTGCTAACATCAGAAAAACATTGGTTTAAATTTGACATCCAAAAGATCGTCACACGAATTTAAAATCGTCAGGAAATCAAGGTCAAACACCCATCAAAATTAATAAATCAAACTGATGATGGAAACCGGAGTTAAATTTAAAAGCTAATTGCTCGTAAACACAAAAAAATAAAATGACCCAGTGATGACTATACACCCGTGAAATTTAATGTCACAAAAAATTATGAAAATGCAAATTTTTTTATTAAAAATACCCATTTTCCTTCATGTCTTATAGCCAATAAGATGCAACCATGTGTCAAATTATGGTTGGGTGGTGCTACCCATTAGCACTAATGTGGCTCTTGCTGGTTGGTTGCGCTTTGTCCACGTGGACCTTTGGAGGGAGGTCAAGCACAACATGTAGATATTTCTCATTGAAGTCGCCACTGACTTGGGTTGATGGATCTTCCTCGTTGAAGTTGCCGCTGGCTCTGATCAATGAGTCTTCAATGTGAGGAGGCGAGTGGGTCAGAGAGTCTTGCGTAGAGAAGAGGTGAGATGAATGTTGAGCTTGCGTAGGAGGTGAGTGGGATAATTAATTTGACATTCATGGGGAAACACTTTTCAATAATATTTAAAAATCATTGCACACAATGGTCAAAGAAAATAGATGAGTAGAGGGAAGTAGCCAGGGCACTTAGTTTGGGTTGGGCTTGATTGGGTGCTAAGTTTGGGTTCAGCTTGGCTGAGATCTCTCTAAGTTTTTAGCTTGTCTCGATTGGGGTTTCTCTAAAGTTAGTAATCGCACATTGATAGGGATATGCAATTCTAACCACTTTATATAGATTGTTCTGTGAATTAATGCCAAAGAGTTATACTTAGTGGAAGTTGAGCTCGTAGTATTAGTCATCGGTTTGGGTAGGGCCAAGATGTGACAACTCAGTCTGTGCCTCTCTGTATGTGGTTTAAGCCAAGAATATTCTCTTTTACTTTACGTACAATCCTAAACTGACAAAAAACCAGGGGTGGGGACCCCGAAAAAACCCTAATTTTTGTAGAAATAAAATATTAACAAATTGTTTGATAGGAAAATAAATTCATAAAAAATTTTAGAACCAAAAATCAATAAAAAATAATTGTGAAAATAATACCCAATTTGCAGATCAAGCTTCCCAAGTCCGATTTGCAAAAAAAATTTGCCTCAGATTTGACTTTTGCCTAAATTAGGCAAATTTATAGTCAAAACTCGTTAGAATAGCCACCCAGATGCAATGGTGAAGTCATATCTTTCTCTAGATTCTCCTAGAAGATGTTGCATGTCTAGATATGAATTGTGCTCCTCCTAAAGTGGAAGCAAAAATATCTCCAATAGTTGTGCAATGAAATCTTTTATGGCTCTGATACCATGTAAGAATTTTCCTAAGAAAAAGAATAAAGTGCCAGATCTAGAAGCTCAATAGATAGTACAACAAGAGAGATAAAATGATAGGATCCTCAAATGAGTGGATCCAATGATGATCAATAATCAAATGATAATGGATGCAATCAATCCATCAATCAATCCAAGTATAATGTAGATATGCCTAAATATATAGGCAATGCAATAAGACTACATGATAAGGAGATGATAAGCTATCAACCACACTAGGTGGACTCACATATCCACCAAAGGTGAATCATCCTCCATTGTACATCAATGTATTACAACATGTGCACCAACGAGAGGATGATAATGTGATAAGTGAATTAAAGGTCGATCTAACACCTAAATTGGAAATTCTCCTACACCAAATGCTAAAATAAAATGCAAAATCCTAGGTATCTGACACAAGGGAAGAAGAGATAAAGGGCCAAAGGAACACCCAAATTACCAACCTCCTTGTAAAAACATCATGTAGAAGCCATAACACAAGAAGGGAGAGAGAGAAAGTAGAGACTTCATATATTATTCATCAAAACTCCATAGAAGGATTCATACATGTCAGGTTGTAAGGCCTTCCTGGTTATGGCCAAATACAATCAAAATTCAATTACAATAGTCCTCCAACATGTGAGGTTTCAACCTTCATATCCCTTTCCTAAACTCCCAAATAACACCCCCTTACAACTACAACACACTACTTTACTTATACAAGAGGCCACATAAACAATTCAGCCTTCAGATCCATCATTTGAGAAGGAAACAACTAGATCTAGGTCCACATGCTTCCCAATAATTGGTCCACCCATTAACTTCATGAGAAAAATTAAATGCTCGAGTCGGTGTCAACAAAAATCCAAATAAACCACTCAGTGAGCAAGATTACCAAGAAACATAAAATTAGCTCAGTGATCCAACTGAGCCAACTCGGTGAATGAAGGAACCGAGTAGCAACCGAGCCCCTTTGGTGAAAATAAGAATACAACCACGAGAGCCCAAAAGAATCTACCGAGCATAACTAACAACTCTAACTTATTTTTTGTGATACAAGATTGCCAAGAAACTGAAATGCTCTTGCATCAGTATCTCAATGACAACTATTATATAAATGCATTATCCTAAGTAAACTTAAGTAAAGTGTAATTAGTGAATACTTAATTACACCAACAAGATTTAATATTTAATTAAATATTCAATCTTTATATTTAGACTTTTTAATTAAATCCATATATTTAATATTTTAATATTCTAAAAGGTTTAATTATTTAATCTTTATTAACCTTTAATTAATATTTTACTAACATCACAACAAAAATGGAACATTGACCTACATGACTACATACATACTAAAATCCAACCAAATAAAAATAAATAAAATATTGAACTACATAAGATACTCAAACAAGGTTCACGAATTCACATCACCTCGACGAATTTGGAGAAGGTAGTCAACTAGATACTTGTGCACTATTTCAAGATAAATGATGGCTTAGGTTAGGATTTAGCCCTGAATATTATTTCCCATTTCTTACCATTGAGATAATTCTATAGGGAATGCTCATTTTGATAACTCAGGGATGTCAATGTCTAGTACCTACAAACCTACATCACAAATTTGAGGATGCACATGCAAGCACACGCATGCACACACACACACACACACACACACACACACAACAGACAATGGTAGGGATCAATGCAATGTGTGGATCTCATAAGAAAGTATGACTCTGCCCCTCACTATATTTGGCACGTCAAACATAAATATAATACATATATGCCATCCATAAACATGCAAGTGTGGGGTCAGTAAAACATAAATACCCATAATATATTCATATAAAAATAATGACCATAATCTAATTAACATAAAGATATAACATAAATAATCAAATTATCAAAGTTATGCATCATCAATAGGTATTGTCATAACATCAAAACATCATCATATACTATTGAAGATATAACATGCATATGAAAACTAGTTTAAAAGATTTTGGGATCACAAACGAAAATGGTACTTGATGGGTGGGTATTACACCTTGATTATGTATTTTATCTCCCTTTAGTTTAATACTTTATAGAAATAATGTGTTATAACCACTCTAAAAAAAGCATAAAACATTTGACACATTATAATAAGAGTGTGTTACTATTCTTGTTGGTTTCTTTGAAAAAAAAGAATCACTTTTGCAAAAAACAACACTCAAATACAAGTAGCCTAGAAAAAGTTATGGCATAATCAAGTTTATTCTAAATACATATTTCCACACAAATAATTTTGCAAGAAATTACATTTCCTTTTAACGATAGAGAAAAAAAATAGTAATAAAAGGAAGGAATTTTTAATCCCCCTTTGGTTGAATAGGACCAAGTGCTAAATTACCATGTGACCAGGGGGAATTGTTGGTGCATCTATTTTAGTTTTTTAAAATATTGTCATCACACAATGGTGTACAAATTTCTTGAAGAACCTATTGACCTGTTTTCAACCAACATGGCTTCCAAATATATGAGCTAGACTTTTAATCAACAAGTTAGACACCTGCACCATTGATTCAAACTATAGCACCAATCAAAGAGCCCTCGGTGTCTATGACACATGTAAATTTTTTTTATAAAAAAATGATCTTCTGCAACTGAAAGAGAGTGCTTCCTCTATCTCTATGTGGTAGGTTACATATGAATCCCTAGCATCTTTTTCTAAAGGAATCCATTGGCATGATAAAATATAGTAGGATTAGAAAATAAGGGTTTCCCTAGTAGTTGGATTACTGAGAGGGGGGGTGATTCGGTAATCCTGATAAAAAAAAAAAAAAAAAATATTAAATTTTCTCTGATTAACTTAGTAACTACTCGGTAGAAACATAGTTCTCTATTTACTGACAATAGTAAATAAAATATATCTTTTAGTAAATCATTCAAACAAATCATTCACAATGTATAACACCAATATTTAACGTGGAAACCCAACTTTGGGAAACAACACTATGGGAATTTTCACCCACTAAGAAATATACTCTTCTAAAGTATGCCCAATTAAGAGATAATTTGGTTAAAGATTACAAAATACATTATTAGGTGTGATGAAGTTAAGGGATTTACCTAAGATCTGTTAGGATCTTCACTCAATATCTTAGGAATGGCCTTGTTAGAGGGCTTTGAACACTCTTTTAGAATGTCACCTTTATCAAGGATTTACAATAAGACTGTTAAGTCCACTCTGTTAAGATATTTGACTGTTATAAATTCTAGTAAGAAATAGTAATAAAAATGAGTTGTAGATGTGCAACTATCTTTTCTCAATTAGATCCTTGTGCACTCTTCAATCTTCACTTCAATTCTTCATCTTCTATTGGCATCAACACTTCACCAAATCACTATTTTCCCACTTAGAATCACTTTGTTCCTTCTTCTCTGCAATAGTCGATAACCCTTCAACTATATTTAGTTTTCCAGGCAATTGTCCATAAAAGATAATCCTTTATATAAATACTTTTTACCTCTTAATCTCATCTATTACATGTTTTCCTTTAATCGATATTAACCATCCAATTCGTTATACATTAGATCTGGATCTCAGTAACACATTTCCTTTTCACCTAGGAACTTGAAATTTTCTTGACACTCGTTCCACTTATTTTTTCCTCTTAGATCTTGTCATAGATCTTCATCATGAATTTTCATAACCATAGATCTCTTGTAACTAACTTTCCTCATCATCGTGATCATCCAACTCATCATAGCTAATCGTTAAATATCGATTCTATCTATATTTAATATCTTTTCCTTGCTCGGTGTTATTCATTTAAAATTTTAGTTACGTCAATCGTTGGCTAAACCTTTCCACTTTACCAAGTGACCAAATTTTTACTTTTACCTTACTAAGTGACTTTTCTATCTCGGTAGCCATAAAAAATTTACTTACCAAGTTGTCAAATCTTCATCACCATACTTTACCAACTTAACATACTCATATGTTAGGTAGAAAAAAATCACATCAATATAATCAAATCATTGTCCAATCTGTATCAGTTTCCCAATTAAGTTCTACAACTTCTCATTTCCTCTTATTCTTTACTCATTCATCTTATATCATTACCAAATGATATGCAAACATAATATAAATCAAAAATCAATTACTTGACATTAATGACAAGACTATAACTAATCTAATATTTATACTATCATGTATTCCTCTGATCTTGGTTGGTCTTCATCATCAACTCCATCAGATAATCAATCATCAACATTATTATCTATTATGATAACAATACTATGGTTCTTGAAGAAAAATATACTATTTTTCAAGATGCACAAGGGTGAAGGCATCTACATGCACATCTTCTTAATGCAACTCTTCCCCGCTTGGCTTCAGCTAAGCCCTTCCATACAACATCATACATGAGCCGAGAAATTTCACTAGAGAGGTAATGAAACTTGTAATGACCTACAAACAAAAAAATAATGCTCTGATACCATGAAGAAGAAGCCAACGTCAAAAGAGTTTGAATGAAAGCACAAAGAAATGGAAATCTCATGTGTAATAATGGAAGAAAGAGGTGTAAAAATAGATGTGAGTGTTTACACAAAATGAGGGATGGACTTTTCTAACAAGAGTGGTGGTAAAAAATACCCAAAGAAATAGGGTGATGTGTCCAATATAATTTGAAACCACTCAAAAACCTATAATAAACTATACACCTCATTAGTGTAGGTTTCAGGTCACCTAGCTAGGCTTAAAAGCCTTAGTGCATGTCTAGGTGTAATATAGGTGTACACTAACATTAATTTACTAATTTTATATAATAATATACTTAGACATTTTTAGTATAAATAGAATATTTATATGTCTAGTTAGGATGACACATTTTTAAGATTGTCATTCACACTTAGCTTTAATTTACTTAGGTATTAAATTATGTTTTCAACTTACCTTGCATGGTTAAGACACATGTCTTCATAATTTGAGATAAATAGTACATGCATAAGTGCACCTTACGCGAACCCACATAATTTGAGCTAAATAATTATTTCACCTTTCCATGTGTAGTCATTCATTATGTTCTACCTTACCACCACCTCTTCCCTTCTTATACATAAAATACTTTTGATTATATATTGACACTTTTTATTTCATTGATAAATATAATAGTGATTTTTACCACATGTAATAAAGCCACGATTGCACACTCATTTCTATATTAAGGTGACTCTAATACATATCCATATCATGAGAGTGTCATGGAGAGAAATGGATACTATCATTTCATTTGAAAGAGTAAAGAATAAAAAAATATTTATTTAAGGGTAAAAGTACAAACCTGTGTCACACTTTTATAAAGGAAAAGGACGACAACATTCAAATTGTTCAACTTTAACGACATAAAAGTGGTATTTGTGTTTAAAATTTGAAGATGATGTAAGCTAATGAAATGTGTAAAATTTGATGAAATTTACACTTATAATTTTTTCAAAAAAAATTGAACAAAAATTGACATAGTTTTTTAATTTCTGAAGTCTATTTTTTATTGTTGAAATATGCTAAAAATCTAGGGTCTAGTTCGCGTTAAAAAACTA
Source organism: Chamaecyparis obtusa (assembly GCA_027943335.1). Classification (NCBI taxonomy): domain Eukaryota; kingdom Viridiplantae; phylum Streptophyta; class Pinopsida; order Cupressales; family Cupressaceae; genus Chamaecyparis; species Chamaecyparis obtusa. Next base: position 34,552 of record BSBK01013462.1, on the reverse strand, counting down.
TATGCAAATAATATTTTTTTCCTCTGATTCCATAATATGTTTTATATGACATGTATAGCTAATGCATAAATAAAAAAAGATTGGATTTTGTTATATATTTTGTCTGTTATAACTATCCAAAGTCGGTGTTACCTGAAATCAATAGTTTTTAGTTCGCGTGCAATTTTCCCTATCAAATCTACACCATTAAAAAAAAAATTACATATTCTTGAAGAGGACTCTCTCCTCCAGTGTTAAATATAAAGTTTTAATTTTTCTGACATGATTTGTTATTTTTAATATTTTTCGAACGAGCGTGTTCTTAAATGTTAAAATACATACTTGAAGTATTTTCAACTTATAATATATTATATGAAATCAAAACATGATAAAAATTACATGACCATAATCTTGACTACGAACTCTAAAAAAGGGTATTTTTAGATTTTACAGAAAGGAAAATTTTGATAGAGAATTCAGGTCCAGAAGGGAGAACTTGAGAGAGCAACCCTTTTTTGCTGACTTGGCTGCCAAATAGGATTCCACATGGGTCTGGTCGGACTCATGTCCGACTAGACTGGGTATGGCCGACCCATTAGGTGATGAAACACGGTCCCATGCATGGCCAGCCCCTAAAATTTGAATTTTCACAATTCGCTCAATTTTTTAAATAAAATCAATTTTTTTAAAGATTTTTAATAGTTTTATAAAATTTATAAATTATTTTAATTTTATTTCTAAGAGTTAAGTGATTTTTATCTTGAATTAAGTGATTTTTAATAGTTTTTTGAATTTATTAATTATTTTAATTTTATTTTTTGGTATTGCATGTCAAGTTTTGATTTAGTGTTTTCAAGTTAACTGATTCTTTTTCTTTTTTCCACAGGGCAATTTACCTGTTTGTAGTGTTGCATGTGTTGGAAACTTTATTTGGTTTACTTTATTAAGAGAATTTTGGCTAGTATTTGATATACAAGTTTATAGATTTTGGCTCTGAGATTGAATTCGAGGATTGTGAAAGCTTTGGGAAATTTCAGGGTTGTTGGATTGTTCTTTGCACCGTTTCTGTCGAGTGGTGATTTAAGGTAGGGTTTGAATTATTTTTTTTGCAATTATTCTGTGGAAAATATTGTCTTCATTGTGTTTCCAAGATAGGTTGATGATTTTGGAGTAATTATATTTTTTTCATTGTCCTTGAGAAATTTTGCAAGATTAGATTGTTATGATTTTGTGAATGATAAATATGTAATATTTTGTTTGCTTATGAGCATAAGCTTTTATAGACATGTGTGCATTTTTCCAGTTAAGTGATTCTTTTATATTTTTCAATCTGAACAGTTTTTGCAATGGGGAATAAAACGAATAGATTAAGAAAATGTGATCGAGCAAAGGATGACAAAAAACATCAGACAAAACATAATCAAGATCAACTTGTTGAAGTTCAGGAAGAATGTATTGATATTCAGGAAGATGCAATTCAAACAGGGGAACAAATTGGTAGTTCTAGAGCTGAAAATAGATCTTTTGGCATGGGCAATTTGATGGAGATGAATGAGGATTCATTTTTTAGTCAAATTCCATATGAGGAAATGTTATCTCAACGTACAATTAAAACTCATTACAAAAAACTTTGGGATGAATATTTTGAAAATAAAAGTATGGTTGCAAGAGCTCAATTATTTGTTAGGTTATTCAGGAAAAAAAAAATGACTCCTATTTTGGAGTTGTTGGGTATTGACAACAAGAAAAACTTAGGAGAAAATGTAAATTGAACAATAGTTCAAAATTTGCAAGATGGATTGAACAACATTAATAAATCAAGTTGAGGAGCTGATTTAAGTGTTTGTTGGTTAACAGTTTGTCCTCTCTTAAGATTTTCAATCTTTGACTCTCTATACACCCAAGGCGAGAGAACAAAAGGATGTCCACCAACAAATGAGTCAGTGTAAGTCTTCTATCATTGCCCTCTGAATTGACAAGTACAGCTCCCTGATTGTGTATGATATGCAATGAATATGTTTCTATCTTGACCACTAGGTTGTCTCTTATGTGTTTTAACCAAATTGTTTGTAGGCACAAACAATTTAGGCAAGGATAAAGTGGATAATCTATAATCCCCAATGGAATGTTGATCATAGATTATCATGAAGTCTATTATCTAACTTAAACCTACCTCATCTAAGAATGCATATCCTACTAATGAGAATAGAAGTAGACTCATATATAGACATCAAATAGAATTGCTTATACTGCAACTACTAATCATGAAATGGAATTCAAGCAGGAATCATAGCTCCATACATAATTATACTTTCTATTCAGATGCATCTAAATAATAGGGTGAATAGGAGAAGAATCATACATGAAAGGCAAATGGAATTACTTTAACTACAATTACTGACATGAAATAGAATCCAGCAAGCAATTACAGCTTCACGTGCAACTGTTCTGTCTATTCACATGCAAATAAAAACTACTGGTACAAAAAACATGAAAATAGCTAAGTAACTAGAATCACCCTTGCTACAATTGCAAGTTTGTCGACCCACATACTGAATTTCTTTACAGAATATATAGATTTTACAATACATCAGGCTCATAGGAGCCAATGACCTTCCCTCTCCTTTGAATACAAAGAGACAAAGCATTAAGAAATAAACTCTTCCAATATGAGAACTTGAAAGGTCACTATGGAATCTAAAACTCTTCATCTCCAACCAGCATTTATTGAGCTGAATCCATTGGGCTTCTGGAGTCAAATCATTTTTCTGAACTTGAATTTGAAATAGAACATAAGGAAGAAAGACGACAAACATCAATCTTTAAATAATTATTGTCTTCATCCTCAAATACCAAGTTCACTGGATTACTGAGACAGGGCTCTGTCTGATATCAAAATCAACTGAACCTCTTATACTTTATAGCCATGGCCTACTGCAACAATTGATTTTTTTTAAAATAGCAGAAAAAGTCACTTCTTCCTGGAACAAGATTACTAATTGGTTCCCCTGTTCAAAAGAAGTTCAACCTTTACACTGGATTGAGCCTTGTATCTTCTTGTGATATATATTTCTGGTTACAAATTGAGCCAGTAACATGTCGTGCTTTATCTCTATGCACACATACTGACTTTGACATTTTTTTGTATCGTTACTCCTCCACTCTTAGATATATTTATCTATCATAACTTTTGTTTATGATTCAACACACATTATCCATAGAACGCTGTTTACAAGAATTCTGTGATACAACAATTGCTTTTTAAAAGCCATGAAACCATTTGTTCCATCATAGATAAGTCCGTTGACTCGGGTCCCACTTGGTCTTCCATTGTCGCATGAAATAATATTTAATACTATCCTCATCAATTTCAGACTTATAATTTTTCATTATCACATCTGTGCTATTGGCATATGTGGGTCCCAGTAGAGTGCATTCACCTGCCCAATTTTCCATTGTCGCATGATCGCATGAGTGATATTTTATTCATGTGATCATGCGACCACTCTATCATTGGAGCACGTGGGTTCCAGCAGAGTACCATCCATCTATCCAAGCTTCCATTATCGCATCCGTGCTATTGCTTACGTGGACTATACATGGACTGCAACTGAAGTCAATTTAATCTTCCCTGTCCTTTGTGCCTCTTTCCCACCTAACCGACTACGCATCATGCCTTGTCGCATGATCGCAAGGTAGTTCTCTTAGTCATGCGATCATGTGACCACACACCTAATCGGCTGTGCTTAACATTAGGGAGGCCCACCTGAATACGTGGCAAGATCCTGTTAACCCGCTAAGCAAAGGTGATGTAATAAAGACAAAATGGGAACCATTGATTTAGTATCTTGAAGATATAATAACCGCAGGCAATTTTTTGGACAGACCACTTTACATGTGGCTTCATCTCACATGATCGCATAGCATGTTTTAAACTCTTGTGATCATGTGACTGCTCTTCCTTGGAGGATCTCTGATACCATAGCGGGATGGCAGGAGCCATCGATTTGAAGCATAAGAATGTGCTTTGATGAAGGGGTCCACATGTACACGTGGTAAGATCCCGCTAAGCATCTTCGGTGGCTTACGTTGTCACATGATCACATAACTCATATTTGGTTTATGCAATCATGTGATAGCCACATCAATTTATTTGACTAGTCACATGCGTCACCTCAGTTATAAAGTGATACCAAAAATGGGCCCACTGGGACAGGTGGCACCTTGTCATTATTTCGCATGGAATAAGCATCGTGTAACTTTTTTATGTGAAATAATGATAGCAGTAGATTCTGACCAAAGATAGAAAAAGGAACCAGGCCCACATCTACTAAGGAGTATGCATGTCTTAATCCCACTTTCTCGCTAATAAAGAGTGACATCATCACATGGAAGTGGTGATCGTTGATCTATGCTGCAAAATAAAAGCTTGCGGACCCACCGGTACACGTGTCTTCATCTCGCCAAGCATCTTTGATGACTTACATTGTCGCATGATCACATGGTATTATTTTAATTCATGCAATCATGCGACCACCCTATGATTGGCTCACGTGGATCCAACATATTTTTTATTTAACCTTTCCTATCTTTCCATTGACTTTCCTTATCTGCACGGGCTTCCATTGTCGCATGATCTCATGGTGTTTTTTAATCTCTTGCTATCATGAGAATGCTCTATCATTCATAACATGGAAACCACCAACTTTATCAACTGTGGAAAATGCATTGGATAGATGTGCATTCTTCTCTACAACACCACATCCGATTGTAATAATCATCCATATGTTTATCACTGTGATGGAAATCAATCACATCTTTAGGCAATTATAATTTGTCACCGAGTCATTCATGACTACACACACTGTCCCTCGACTCCATTATAATTCAACATAGACTCATTGCCATTTTCTTCGATTGCTGAAATCAGTGGATTCATCCAATTGACCGAACTGGTCAATCAAACTGTAAATAATGAATTTCAATGGTTATAATCAATGGATCCACCCGACTACATCAGAGACTGATCAAAAGAGAGGATTGAGTTCCCTTTTCATTATAACCAAATTGAACCTTGCTCAAAGACTTCAAATGATCTTAAATATAATCCACTTCATGACTATCCAAGTTATGCTTCTGAGAGTTGAATCAAAGTAGTAGATATCATGTTGACACATGTTTGATGTTAGGATCAACAATGTGTTCTTCCCAAGTAAACACCCTTTATATCTTGGGCCTATGGATAATATTATTATGTGAGATGCAATTGAGATGACATCCATAACTTTAATTTCCCATTCTTCAATCTTTTAGGACAATATCTTGAGATCCTCTTAACACTGTCCTATGGAGTAAAATCTGAACATTTCAATGTTGGCCCTATCAATGTATCATCCATATGAAGAATCTCCTCTGGTTCTTTTGAATATCTGAAACATATGACTCCTAAACATCATTCCATCTACTGAAAAAGATCCTCAATAGGAGCACCAAGTCTTTTCTAGGTTAGGATCTACAACCTACCCAGAATGAAGAGATTTTAACACAACCCACCTGACTTGAAGGAAGGAGCAATTGTAGGGATAACCAGTAAAGACCTCCTATCCTAGAGAGAAGCTAGACCTAGACACTAACAAAATAGACTTGACTTGACTTTGACATTGTCAAAAAAATGGGTGACTGAAAGTCAGGCAACAGTTGGCTCTGTCTGGGGATCATGTACCACTAGGTGCATGAAGAATTCAGCTTCTCTGGTTAGACAACTATTTTATCCATTGGGTTGTGGAGTCTAGACCAAAGAAAACTAAAGAGCAGCTATAGATAGGGAGGGTGGAGGGGAGCAGGGCAAACTAAACACACCAAAGTAGGAAAACAACTAACTATGAAAGCATGGGAAAACTATACTAAGCAAAACTAGAAAAATTGAACTAAACACGAACAGGAAAGAAAACCTAACCTACAACACAGGTGAGGGGACCTCACCCAAAAGAACATAGAGCAAGAAAGGAATCATACATGACCATTTATAGGGATAGAAAAATATGATCCTTTTCAAAACAGAGGAAGATGCTTCACCAGTTTGAAACAACATTGATAACCTTTGGTAACTCCTTCACTGTTGAACTTGAGTCCAAAAGCTATTTGCAACATGGTAATCCATAGGACCTTTCCAAACAGCCATGCCTCATCATAAATTTTTGATTCTTTTGTATTTTCCTGCACACTACCTTCTGCATCCATCTTCCAAGAGGAGAGAGGATATTCACTAGATTCTGAAAATACTGGAACATACTTGCATCCATTTGATTCATCAATATTATCTTTACCAGATATATCAGTATTCAAATCAAAACTAGGAAGATCAGAACATTCAAATGGAATGTCATCATACTAGTTGCAAGCCCTATTATTAGTAGTTTTAGATTCCAAACCAAGACTGAAACAAGATACATCTTCATTACACATAGGCTCTACTAGGATTGAAACATCTTCTTTATTTGTTGTAATTGTCAATTCTACAAGATGTTCATCTGAATTTAGAATTTCAATACCTGAATTGACTATAGAAGAGGACTCACATATGATTGGCATCATGACTTGATCAATTTTCATTTCAAGACCAGGAAAATCTTCATCTAATTCTTTGTCTTCTACATGATGTTGCAGTACTTCACTAATATCTAAAACCTCTTGTTCAAAATCTGTTGTTGCATTAATTTCTTCAACAATATTTTCAGTAGGATGATCATCATAACATACCTCATCTTTTTTATTCACACATATTTGATCAGGAACATTCAGTATTGTATTATCTTCAAAGCAAAATGTTTCTGATATCTGATCTTTATCAGCTATAGTGAATGAAGGATCAACCTTATTATGTTCTTCAATAACATCAAGAATTTAATCTTTTGATAGCCCATCAGCCTTAGGATGATCTTCAAAAGAAAAATGGTTTGAAACATTATCCTCATTCTTTTCACCCAATCTACAACTTTCATCAACACAAGAAAAAGGAAACATGGACACATCTTCTTTTTCAATTTTGTTTACCTTTTCTTCCTGATCTTCAAGAATCTCCTTGTTCACCAAATTTTGTCTTGTAGAATTCCAGGGCTTTTCTTGCTCTTCTGAAACTAGGCAACTTGTAGATTCTTTACTTACCAGTTCTTCTTCAGGTATAGTCAAAAGAATAGATTTCTACTTTCTCCTTTGGGCTTGGACCTCAAAATACTTCTGATGCACATGTTTTAACAATAGGGTAGACTGATGATCTTTAGACACACTCAATCCTTTCTTCAAACCCTCAGTCAAACTTAGTTTATATGCTTCCCAAAGGAATTGGAAGTTGGGGTAATCTTTAGCATTTATCTCCTCAATTGTGGGTTTCCTTCTGATTTGTTTTCTTGGTTTAACCTCTTTTTCACTCAAGACTGAAAAATTTAATGAGGTGTGATCTTGAGGGGCTTCTAACATTTCACCATCATCCATATTGAGCTCTTTCTTTAACTTTTGCAACAACTTTGTTTTCTCTTCCACTTCTTTCAGCAAATGATATCTTGCACATATACTCATCCACAATAGAGCAGTTACATGATCCTCTTCAATACTTAGGTTCATCTTTCTTCCATGAGTAATGCTTTCTCTCCAAGCATCAAACATATCATGCAATACAAAATCAATAGTGTGATAAAGTTCTATAAGGGAAGGATCTGGCCTCCTTCCTTTCTCCATTTTAGAAGGCATGGTCCTTTTACAACAGAGTCTCCAATCTCGTGCAAGTTTTGAGATAATACAATTTTGAAAATATAGAACACTGGACTCTTAAACCAAAGTTATGAGGAGCAGAGTGGAGTCACCAATCTCTGGGAAGCAGAGATAACTATAAAAATAAGGAAACCAATATCAGCATCAATCCTCTCTTCTTCCTTAGTTGGGTGCTTTCTAGTCTTCAACTCTAAGCTAGTTCTTCCTTCAGCACGTAGGACTAGAAACTTGATTCCTGTGGCAAGCACCTTATTTCCACAAGAACAAATATGTGAGGGGAAACCATAAATATGTCAATTGAAAGTTCTCCCCAGTAGAGTTGCCAGAAACTATTGGTTAATAGTTTGTCCTCTCTTAAGATTTTCAATCTTTGACTCTCTATACACCCGAGGTGAGAGAACAAAAAGATGTCCACCAACAAATGGGTCAGTGTAAGTCTTCTCTCACTACCCTCTGAATTGATAGGTATAGCTCCCTGATTGTGTATGATATGCAATGAATATGTTTTTATCTTGACCACCAGGTTGTCTCTTATGTGTTTTAACCAAATTGTTTGTAGGCACAAACAATTCAGGCAAGGATAAAGTGGACAATCTATAATCCCCAATGGAATGTTGATCACAGATTATCATGAAGTCTATTATCTAACTTAAACCTATCTCATCTAAGAATGCATATCCTACTAATGAGAATAGAAGTAGAATCATATATAGACAGCAAATAGAATTGCTTATACTGCAACTACTAATCATGAAAAGGAATTCAAGCAGGAATCACAGCTCCATACATAATTGTAATTTCTATTTGGATGCATCTAAATAATAGGGTGAATAGGAGAAGAAACATACATGAAAGGCAAATGGAATTACTTTAACTGTAATTACTGACATGAAATAGAATCTAGCAAGCATTTACAACTTCATGTGCAACTGTTCTGTCTATTCACATGCAAATGAAAACTACTGGTACAACAAACATGAAAATAGCTAAGTAACTGGAATCACCCTTGATACAATTGCAAGTTTGCCAACCCACATACTGAATTTCTTTACAGAATATATAGATTTTACAATACATCAGGCTCATAGGAGCCAATGACCTTCCCTCTCCTTTGAATACAAAGAGACAAAGCATTAAGAAATAAACTCTTCCAATCTGAGAACTCGAAAGGTCACTATGGAATCTGAAACTCTTCATCTCCAACTGGCATTTATTGAGCTGAATCCATTGGGCTTCTGGAGTCAAATCATTTTTCTGAACTTGAATTTGAAATAGAACATAAGGAAGAAAGATGACAACGATCAATCTTTAAATAATTATTGTCTTCATCCTCAAATACCAAGTTCACTAGATTACTGAGACATGGCTCTGTCTGATATCAAAATCAACTGAACCTCTTATACTTTACGGCCATGGCCTACTGCAACAATTGATTTTTTTTAAAATAGCAGAAAAAGTCACTTCTTCCTGGAACAAGATTACTAATCAGTTCCCTTGTTCAAAATAAGTTCAACCTTTACACTGCATTGAGCCTTGTATCTTCTTGTGATATATATTTCTGGTTACAAATTGAGCCAGTAACATGCCGTGCTTTATCTCTGTGCACACATACTAACTTTGACATTTTTCTATATCATTACTCCTCCACTCTCAGATATATTTATCTATCATAACTTCTATTTATGATTCAATACACATTATCCTTAGAACGTTGTTTACAAGAATTCCCTGATACAACAATTTCTTTTTAAAAAGCCATGAAACTATTTGTTCCATCATAGATAAGTCCGTTGACTCGGGTCCCACATGGTCTTCCATTGTCGCATGAAATAATATTTAATACTATCCTCGGCAGTTTTGGACTTATAATTTTTCATTATCGCATCTGCACTATTGGCATACATGGGTCCCAGTAGAGTGCATTCACTTGCCCGATTCTCCATTGTCGCATGATCACATGAGTGATATTTTATTCATGCAATCATGTGACTGCTCTATCATTGGAGCACGTGGGTTCCAGCAGAGTACCATCCTTCTACCTGAGCTTCCATTATCACATCCGTGCTATTGCTTATGTGGACTGTACGTGGACTGCAACTGAAGTCAATTTAATCTTCCCTGTCCTTTGTGCCTTTTTCCCACCTAACCGACTACGCTTCATGCCTTGTCGCATGATTGCAAGGCAGTTCTCTCAGTCATGCAACCACACACCTAACCGGTTGCAGTTAACATTAGGGAGGCCCACCTGAATACGTGGCAAGATCCCGTTAACCCACTAAGCAAAGGTGACGTAATAAAGACAAAATGGGAACTATTGATTTAGTATCTTGAAGCTATAATAGCCATAGGCAATTTTTTAGACCGACCACTTTACACTTGGATTCATCTCGCATGATTGCATAGCATGTTTTAAACTCTTGTGATCATGCGACTGCTCTTCCTTGGAGGATCTCCGATACCATAGCGGGATGGTGGGAGCTGTTGATTTGAAGCATAAGAATGTGCTTTGATGAAGGGGTCCACATGTACACGTAGCAAGATCCCGCTAAGAATCTTCAGTGACTTACGTTGTCGCATAATCGCATAATTCATATTTGGTTTATGCAATCATGTGCATCACCGCAGTTATAAAGTGATACCAAAAATGGGCCCGCTACGATAGGTGGCCCCTTGTCGTTATTTCACATGGAATAAACATCGTGTAACTTTTTTATGCGAAATAATGACAGCCATAGATTCTGACCGAAGATAGAAAAATGAACCGGGCCCACATCTGCTAAGGAGTACGCATGTCTTAATCCCACTTTCCCACTAAGAAAGAGTGACATCATCATAGGGAAGCGGTGATCATTGATCTGTGCTACATAATAAAATCTTGCGAACCCACCGGTACACGTGTCTTTATCACGCCAAGCATCTTTGATGACTTATGTTGTGCATGATCGCATGGTATTATTTTAATTCATGCAATCATGAGACCACCCTATGATTGGCTCACGTGGATTCAGCATATTTTTTATTTAACCTTTCCTATCTTTTCATTGACTTTCGTTATCTGCACGGGCTTCCATTGTGGCATGATCTCATGGTGTTTCTTAATCTCTTGTGATCATGCGACCGCTCTGTCATTCATAACATGGAAACCACCAACTTTATCAACTATGGAAAATGCATTGGATAGATGTGCATTCTGCTCTACAACACCACATCTGATTGCAATAATCATCCATATGTTTATCACTGTGATGGAAATCAATCACATCTTTAGGCAATTATAATTTGTCACCGAGTCATTCATGACTACACACACTATCCCTCAACTCCATTATAATTCTGTAAGGCCTACCCCATTTCCACCTTTTCCTTGACAGTTTGATGTCGGAGGATTAAGGGGTGTTGTAGTATCTGGATGATTGGTAAATCCCTAACAGAATTGTACCTTGGAATAGACCTATATATTGTACCTTCATATCAAGACCTATCAACTAAGTGTCGCAATGATAGAGGTGATATCTCTAGGTTATTAATTGTGAAAGTGAATATTGGATGCAGTATGTTACCCTGCGGATCATAGATCTAGCTAGACTATTAAGGTTCCATTGAGTACTTTTGTCGAAAAGATTTGATTCGAGAAGTCAAGATGTAAATGCCAAATTAGTTATGTGTTAAGTCTTAAGTTTATCTTGGATTTAATTAATAGTTGATGTGATGATTCTAGTAACTCCTACAAGGAGGATGAGTAATGTTTTGACGATGTATTATATGATTATACCATAGTGATGTTCTGGTGATATTATTAGAACCCTGAACAAGGATTTGTTAGATCCTAGACTAATAGGATTATTCTGCATTTTGTTTTCCTAGATTGGGAAATTTAATCATACTTGTGATAAGAATTTTATAGGACCTGACTGTTATGGTTACCCCTTACCGATGTTGAACCATCAATTTATCTTAAATGTTATACTAAGGAAAATTGAGATACTTGGACTCATTCGATTTACTGTTATGTTATGATGGACATGTTAGACTATACATTTTGTCGACTCTGTATGTGGATCCATGATTAGTGGATTTGGATTTGATCATGTTAGACTTTATTATTATCTTCATGTTTTGAGAACCTAAAGATTATCTTATAATGATGATAGATTATGGATGATCTTGATTTCAATTGAACTATGAATTGAATTATGCAAATTAAATTATGAATTATATATGCAATTGAAGTATGAATTGAGTTATGCAAATTGAATTTATTTGATGTGATTATTGAATCCTATATGATTATGTGAAGACAATTGAATTATGACATTTCATTCTATGCGATAGAATGTTCAATTGAATTGTGTAAGATCATTACTTGTTGTGTGATTTAATGTATGCAATTGAGTTATGAATAATGTGTGGATATTACATCTTATAGGTTTATATTGGATGGTTTTCTTCCTTGAATTACTGATGCTGCATTAAGGTTTTTGCAGGTGGAAGGACCATGGAAATATTCGGGGAAACCACATTGAATGCTTGTGCTATCGGTAAAGCCAAGGCCCCGTCTAATGAAGAGACCAGGGCCTCGTTGTGAAGTGTTTTATTTTGTAACCATAATGTGAATGTATGTGTAGGATTGTTAAGTGTTGTAATATGTTGGACATACCTTAATTGTGATGTTAATTATGTGAGTGTCACTTGACACTAGAGTTATTTGTTAACTAAGGTATGTCATGTGATTGGAGTGCGAGAGAAAGTCCTAGAAGCTTCCTAGAGGGGGTATTCTAAGTGCATCCTCTTGTCTTAGGACCCCTAAGTGAAGTCATACCTTACATTTTCGTGCATTAACTAAACCATGGCTTTTGGAGGGTTAAATGGGACCCTAGGGGGTAGTTTCATGCTTTTTAGGTAGCCCATTCCTTGTACCCATAGGTTAGGGGTAATTTAAGCATGGGAGAAGCCATATTTTGACCTTTTTGTCCCCTCCAATAGTGCCCATTTAATCTTGAACGAATTTGCAACTTGCATCATGGACCCAAAAGTACTTCCTAGGACCATCTTTATGAGGGTTGTGGAGAGTTGGTAGGGGGTCCCTTTTTAGTAGAACTTTTAGAGGGGTTTGGGTTGTTCACCCACTCTCTACCTTTAGAGACCACTAAACTTGGAGAAGGGAAAATCTGAGGATAGAAGAAGGAGAAGGCTCAAAACTTCATCATTTTGCATTGGATCATAGGTTGGAGGATCTTGCTCTTCATTTCTCTCATTTTTGTTGTAGTAGTTGTATGTGTTGTGTATTTTTTCTTTGGCTCCCCATGGTTGGTCATGGAGGAAGCTTTCATTTCTTATTTGTTTTGTTTTAGCTCCCCATGGTTGGTCATGGTGAGAGCAAGCATGTATTGTGTTTTTCTTGTAATTGGATTTGGGGTTGTTTACTCTTGGATTCACTCACCCTTGGGAGGGAAGAGCAATCAAGAGGGGGTGTGGGAAATGGAGGCAACTCCATGTGTAGAGTCTCGTCCATGTGTGGGGAAGGATGAAGCTTGGGTGAGTGATTTTCCCCAAGTAACCTTGCATATAGCCCATGAGGCATTGGGGTTATAAGGAGGGAAGATTGGCCATGTGAGCCTTGTTATGATAATGTGCTTATTTGGGTCCATGTGTGGCCTTGTTTTGATATTGAGCATATTTGGGTCCATGTGTGGCCTTGTTTTCATGCAATGGTTATCTCCATGGGTTGTCCACCCACACCCCACAAAAGGAGTTCATGGAATTCCTTAGTTATACCCTTGAGGGAATTTTGGGCTCTTGCAATTGTATGTTTCTTGTGAGTGTTTGTATATGAGTGAATGTATCCTATTTGATGTGGTTTCCCCAAGCTTGGGGGTGGCCTCATGAGAGGCCTAGGATGGGAGGTGAGCTCCCATGGTCTTTCCCTTGCCTTGTATATATTTCCAGATTTGTGGAAGCTCAAAGAGGAGCTATCATGGAGGTTTTCATCTTTTGGATGGTTGAGAGAAGACATCCCTTTTATTCCATTGTGAATCATTCTTTGTATTTAGATTTCATTTGATGTAAAAGAGAATGTAATGCCTTTCATTTGGAGCTATTGTGAAGATGAAATGGATGAGAGACTGTTATTATCTTGATCTTTCATTGTGTGGAATTATTCATTGCAATGCTTTGTTGAAACTAGGATGTTGTAAACTTTATTGATGTATTTGTAAATGAGTTGAAATGGATTTCTTTATGTTAAGATGAATTCTTGCAAACATGATAAAAGATCTCTCTCTCTCTCTCTCTCTCTCTCTCTCACAATAATTGAAAAATAATCTCTCTTTGCAAATGAGTTATCCACAATGATAGATTAAATATTGTAGCAATTTCATTATGCTTCCATATTTGGATTGATATATGAATATCGTAGTATCATATATGATGAACTAAATGTAATGATCATTGAAAACAATCTCTAAATGTGACTCATATCTCACTTTTAGTTCTATAAATTGTAATGGAACAACTATGAACAAATGATCATGTTAGTTTCTATGTGGAAATCTCATTCGGTTGTCAATCAACTATATTTAATCCTTATTGATACACTATCAAATTTAAGACTATAGACTTCCTAATGCAATAATGAAACAAATAAAATGATAATATTCTACTCATTGTTGAGAAGGAAAAAGATAATGTTCTCATACTTAGAAGAATTCTATTTCATAGAAAATTTGGCTTTCTATTCTCTGGAAATTGTATGGAAATTGTATGGGAAAAGAATTCCCATACAATCTCTTACCACAGTCAATTTTATATATTAAATCCTGCCACCTCAATATATATTAAACAAATAAATTATTAATCTACTTTACCCCCTTACCTTATTTAATATCTTCCCCATAACATGGCGCATGTGGAGGGATGTCAAGTCTTTGTTTTAATTCAAACCTTTCTATGGGTCAAGATTGTGTCCTTGAGCTGACACATCATAAACCTTTTTCTGAATGCATTAACCTTCTTATCTTCAAAACCTGCACATGCTTCTTCTTGCCCATGCTTAGCATTAAATTAAATTTGTATGGGTACTATTCCATGTCATGGACAAAGTAATGGGACCCACTTTGACTTCCTCTTTCATGTCTCCCACTTCCCCATGCTCAAGTTGGTGCAGGTCATGGAGATGGGCAATAAAACTTGAAATAAATTGCCTTCCCTCCTTTGCTTTGTTTTATGGCTTTAAGTTTGGTGGGCCCAAGTCTTTTTAGGCCTGCCCCCTTCTTATTATAGCCTTTATTCCCCCTTACTTGGCACCAACTTTGGGGGACTATTTCAACTCCCTTAAACAGCCCACCTTTTTTAACTTGCTTTATGATGTTGTCTTTTTCTAAAGGCACATGGATTGAGGGAGATTCCTAGGGAGCTAGGAAGAGGGATAGTGAGCTAGGCTAGGAAGCTAGGGAGATAGGAAGTAGCTTAGGTTATTTAGGTAGTTTAGTTATTGTTAAGTGAGCTTAGATTGTTAGTTAAATTAGTATTTTGTATTAATGTCATGTTAATAATAATAGTTAGATGTTAGTTGACAATGTTTTAAATATTTATTTTGCTATTTATATATGATGTCATATAACTAGATTTATGACATGTATGTAATGATAATTAATATATTATAATATATTAACTAATTAATAATTATATTAATTAATTAATATATTATAATTAATTTCATATATACAATTTAGTTTTAATCTTTGAATATACATTATTAAATAATGTTTTCTTTAGATTTATTAATTAGTTAATAGGTGCATTGATCTATTGGAATAATGTAATCATTAATTGAATTAATATGTACTCATTTTGAACAGAAATTAGTATAGACGATTATTGAAATTTATATTCAATATTTTTCATTAGCTTCCAATTTAATTTTCATAATCGAATTGGTCTTGAAATTTACATAATTGGAAATGGTTAACCTATCTAAAGAATAACATTATCAATAAACATTCTATTCCTCTTAGATAATCTAAAGGACTAATAGATTAACGTTTGACAAAATTGATCATCAAGTTGATTAACGAACTTTGATTATATTGAATTTCATCTAGCATCCTTCGGTAAACAACTTGTTGAGGTTTGACCTCTTGTCGCTTTGGGACTTCGTCGTTAGCACTTTTGTCCCGCATCGTGAACGTGGAACTTATAACCTTTTTTAAAAAAAAAATTGTTGGTTGTGTTTTGGCCTGAACTTTTGGGCATTACAAATTCAACATAGACTCATTGCCATTTTCTTCGATTTCTGAAATCAGTGGATTCATCCAATTGACCGAACTGGTCAATCAAACTGTAAATAATGAATTTCAATGGTTATAATCAATGGATCTACCCAACTACATCAGAGACTGATCAAAAGAGAGGATTGAGTTCCCTTTTCATTATAACCAGATTGAACCTTGCTCAAAGACTTCAAATGATCTTAAATATAATCCACTTCATGACTATCCAAGTTATGCTTCTGAGAGTTGAATCAAAGTAGTAGATATCATGTTGACACATGTTTGATGTTAGGATCAACAATGTGTTCTTCCCAAGTAAACACCCTTTATATCTTGGGCCTGTGGATAATACTATTATGTGAGATGCAACTGAGATGACATCCATAACATTAATTTCCCATTCTTCAATCTTTTAGGACAATATCTTGAGATCCTCTTAACACTGTCCTATGGAGTAAAATCTGAACATTTCAATGCTGGCCCTGTCAATGTATCATCCATATGAAGAATCTTCTCTGGTTCTTTTGAATATCTGAAACTTATGACTCCCAAACATCATTCCATCTGCTAAAAAAGATCCTCAATAGGAGCACCAAGTCTTTGCCAGGTTAAGATCTACAACCTACCCAGAATGAAGAGATTTTAACACAACCCACCCGACTTGAAGCAAGGAGCAATTGCAGGGATACTTGGCAAAGACCTCCTATCCTAGAGAGAAGCTATACCTAGACACTAACAAAATAGACCTAACTTGACTCTGACATTGTCAAAAAAATGGGTGACTGAAAGTCAGGCAACAGTGTTGCACGTAGAGAAATTATGACTACTTTATCTAGTAGGAGGTTGACACAGAGAAAACAAGTGCATGCAATTTATGATTTACTAGATGTATCTACAAGAACTATTCAAAGATATGTCAGGAAGAGAAATATGTTAGATGAAAACATTGAAAAAAATTGGGTAAATATTTGTAGGCTTCCTTGAAAAGACATAATTTCTGAACATGCAAGAAAATAGGTCATTGAATATTGGACCGCTCACTCTCATGTTTCTTCTAATAGAAGGCATACAATATAGATGAAAGATGAAGAGACTGATATGAAAACTGCACATCCAAAACATTTTATAGATACAACACAAAGTGAATTATTTGAAGCATTCAAGAAAGAATTTTCAAATGTGAAAATATGTCAAAGAATGTTTGAGAGGTTGTGCGCTTGCTTTGTATGCATAAATAAGGTTCATGAAATTTGTTGTTGTCGAAATCATGTTGAGTTTCATCTATATTTGCAATCATATTAAAAAGTTATGGTAGTTCTTGATTCAAATATGGTCATCCCTGGAAGTATGACACAATTTGTGAAGTCTATTTTATGTGATAAATTAGCAAATTCAGATGAGTTCAAAGTACAGTGTATAAAGAATGCATGCAGTGATTGTGGAGATTTGCATAAATTTCCATTGTAAATTGAGAATATTAATGTCTCAACACCAGTTTTGTGGAAAATATTTGAATACATGAGACATATCGAACAAAGAGTGGAGATGAATCCAAAAAAATTGTATTAAAGGAGAGTGAATTTCCCTACCTTGAGTTTATTACCAGATTCTGTACTCTAGTTTATCCACATATCCAGCATTGTCATGGTGTACAATGGAAAGCTAAATAGTTTTGTGATTCCAAAGATTGTTTTCCACCTAGTTGTATTCTTTCAATTGTAGATTTCTCGGAGAACTATACATTTTCTCCTCAAAAAGAGTTTCAAGCTCAATATTATCATTCTGATCAGGTTGCAATATTTGTGCAAGTGACCTATAGACATGTACAATATAATTTGGATGGGGTAGAAGGTCCTGATCCAAATGAACACATTATCATCAAGGAGGTTCATTTCTATATTAGTGATGATAAGGTTCATGATAGAAGCTATGTGGCTCATTGTTTTGCAATGTTTTTTGAAGATATTGCGAATCATGGGATAAATGTCTCACAACACTGGATTTGGTCTGATGGTTGTGCAGGTATACATGTATAGATACTTCAATTTATTTTCATTGTCTTTTAATTATTTGTTAAATTATTAAAAGATGACATGTATGTATGTATGTACAACTTAATTTTTCAAGACAATTTAAATCCACAAAAGTTGTTAATTGGCTAGCCATGCAACATGCTAGATGTAATGTTAAGTTTTTATGAAAATTATTTGAAAGTGGACATGGAAAAGGAGAGCACAATGGAACATGAGCATGTGTGAAGCATGCACTTTGACAACATGAACTTGTAGCTACAAATGGTGTTCAATAGTTAAATATATATATGTATATATAAATTTCAAATAATATAATTTTATCTTAGATCTCCATTTTCTTTAAACTGATAATTCAAAAATGTATAGGTAACATGACAGAGAATTCAAAGAAAATTGTTGAATGGTGTGAAAGTCATTTTGCTCCTCGGGACACCATATACAACAAACGTTAGTTTTGGGAAGTGAAAGGTAATTTATATTTTGTTGTAAAATTTTTAATTAAATTTTGATTTCGTGTTCATGTTTATCTTTTTATAATTGTTGATCTAAACATGTGCAGCTTTCATTTCATATTTGTAATAGATATAGACTGATCTAATCCTTACAATTGTCAAACAATTATTGGTACTAGAAGTTTACATCAATTGATCACTATAGGACAACACAAGCCTCTTTTGATTCAAGTAAGAGAAAAATCATGTTTTTGTGCTCACTACATTCAGGACAATCCATTGAGTCAATGTGAGAATATTGCAAATGGATACGTTTCACGATGGGATATGAAGGAGTTAATCAAAATGCCTCCTTATGAAGATGATGACATTGATATAAACATTCATGATCCTATATATTCACCTGATTATGAGCATGTTTCTGATTTAGTTGTTACAGGTATGTGCACATACATACATTATTTAATTTAATTTTAATTTATCGTATAAGTGATGTTTAATTTTAATAAAATCTATTTGTATCTAGGTGATATTTTTTCTATAGTTGCGGATCCTAACAATATAGAAAATGTAGCTTATTATCTACTAAGATGCATGAAAGCAAAATACAAGTTGATAGAACAAATTGTAGATGGTGATGGACAGAAATATCCAATTGGTTCAGTTGTTATTGAAGGAACCTATTATCAGCAAATAAAGGTCAATAAAAATGGTGTTCAATTTATTGAATACCAGTCTGGCCAAAAAGTTCTACATTATAGTCACTTGGTTATAGCAACAAAGTTGCAATTCTAGACATTACCCAAAAGAAAAAATGTCAATTAGAAGTGGAGGTTGTCTATTGAAGAACATGAAAAACTTTTGGAGATAATAAAAGATAGAGAGGATCCAAACTATATGTATGACGAGCTTTAGAACTCTATAAACTTCAAAAGAAACTTCCTTTTGTAGCTCTTGTACTTTCATATTTTTGAACTCTATAGTTTGAATTTTCATGTTTGAACTCATATATATATTGTATGTTTTTATGTATGTATGTTAGTTAATTAATTGTATGCTTTGATTAATTAGTTAGTTAATTAAATGTATGCTTTGATTAATGATGTTAGTTAGATTACTTAATTAAATGTATGCTTTGATTAATTACATCACCTTAACATAATGTATACATAACAAATGTATAAAACTAAGTCTAAAAGATGAAATAACACATGAACATATAACATGTAATGTATAAAATAAAAAATAATACACAACCATATACCATGTACATATATGAAATGACTAAAATATCTACATTTATAAAATGTCTAAAATGTCTACATGTATAAAATGACTACATGTATAAAATGTCTACATGTATAAAATGTCTAAAATGTCTACATGTATAAAATGTATAAAATGTCTACATGTATAAAATGTCTAAAATGTCTACATGTATAAAATGACTACATGTATAAAATGTATAAAATGTGTACATGTATAAAATGAAATATCTATGAAATGTTATAGCATGTATATATGAAATGTCACATGAAATATCTAAAATAACATGGTCACTCAAGTAGGGCCATGTCCTAATCCACGACCTAATGCCAGTGCACCTCCTCCTGATGCCGGTGCACCTCTTCCTGATGCCTGTGTACAATAAAAAAAATATGTCATTAATACATACATGTATAATAAATTTTAAATATGTATTATCATAGAAAAATTAATTTTGTGAACAAACATCTCAATGTACCTATGTAGCACAATGAATAGGATTGTGTGGAGTCTCTAAATCTCCATATGGTGTAGCATCATACATAACCTCGTAGAGTACACATATTTATAACATATATTAATCAAATTTCAAATATATGTGTAAGTTTTTTAAATAAATAAAAATTAAATTTAATTATAAATATACCAAAGTGGTCTCTAATGCTCTCCCAAAAGTGCTCAAACTAGACGAGTCTAATGATATAGCCGCAGGATCAATCTGGTCGTCTATAAGTAATGTAGTAAAAATTTGATGACTTGGACATGATGAAGTGGCCTACGTGGTCTGATGATCAACTGTATGTGGTGTCATCTATGGAGGAGTTGTCGATGGTGGTGTAGTCACTTGAGGACCTACCAGCGGTGCAGTCTACTATGGAGGAGCTGTCGGTGGTGTAGTCTACTACGGAGGAGCTGTCAGTGGTGCAGTCTACTATGGAGGAGCTGTCAGTGGTGTAGTCTACTGTGGAGCTATCGGTGGTGCAGTCTGCTATGGAGAAGATGTCGGTGGTGGTGTAGTCATCTACTACGGACTTGTCGATGGTGCAGTCTTCTGAGAAATGATATAGGACCTCACAAATGATGGAACCTCCCTGAGTGAAATCCACTGAGCATCTATATGGTTTGATAAGAAGAAAGAAGATCATTGGATAACAATGCACTCGTAGATCACAAACGGTCTATATCTAATATAGCTACAACCTCTAGGGGAGATGGTATGTCGACTATATCATATAAATTAGGTGCACTAGAAGATGCATCCTATGCAAGTGAAGGAATGTTGGAATGAGACTGTAACATATATCTCCCCACATGATCAGAGGATATCTCATGAACCTATGTGGCAATAGTCGCTATACTAGAAAAAAACATCCATCCTCACCGTGTCATCTGGAACACTTGCTCCTACCACTTCCAAACCTTTTGGTATGACCAAAAGGTTTGGACCCACCCTTGCCCGCTTATTAGCAGGCACAGGGGCATCAAGTGCTCTGAACTTATCAGATAATCTCCCTTTCCCTTTCCCAACATAAGCAGGGAAATCTATAAAATCAACATCAAGGTGCAAATGAAATTCTGCAAACAATTGTTTGCAGAAATATAATGGCAACTCATCCTTCTAGGGCCACATATGGTGAGCAGCCAACTAGCGAGGATATATAAATGGTCCTACCAAGTCATCCTCACATCTCATAGGCATGTACCCTCTAACCTTCTTCAGGTACCGATAATGGGGAAACATCTCCTTCACCATAGGAGTGGAAACAGCTGTATCGACCTCACTGTACTTCACAATGCCAGTAACATTGCGAGACAAAGAAGCATAGAATCTATCAATACTCATACTCTCATATGGGTTGTATGATTGAAATGTGTCAATCATACGCACCAACTCATCTCTAATAGTGTTCACCCTTTCCCTATTGGGAATGCTGGTGGGTGAAGCTAATGTCTGATCAAGAACAAGTAATGCTTGTGTCAATCTCTCAATAGTGTCTGCAAATAGCTTCTCTCTAGCCTATGTTGTATCAGTTGATCTATGAGAGGAGTGAGTACTAGTACCACTACCACTATGAGATCCCCCCCCCTGAACACTAGGCTCTCCTAAATTAGCTGAACCTCTACCCGATGCCATGTGTAATAGATAAACAAGAAAATATATATAGATCTCTGCACATGTACATACTTGAATTTAAGAAACATACATGTGTTACAAATTTAAGAAACATACATGTACATACAAATTTAAGAAACATACATGTTACATGCATAGATGTTACAAATTTAAACATGCATACATGTAAACTCTAAATTTAAACATATATACATTACAAATTTAAGATCATCTAGTTTAAAAATGAAATCTATATATACATGTACATACAAATTTAATAAACATATTCATCCTATTAAGTCTTAAGGTGTCATATTAATCATCACACGTTACTCATATTTTAATGAGACTTAATTGGTCAATTAATAGGTCTTAATTGGTCAAGTATTAGTCACATGTTAGGTCTTAATTGGTAGGTCTATAAGGTCTTAATAGGTCATATTCGACCTAATTGGTCAAGTATAGGTCCTATTAGTTCTTAAGGGTGGACTATTAGGTTTTATTAGTAGGTATTATGTCTTATTAGGTAATTTTAATCAATTTAGGTATTATTAGTCATATTAATTACATGTTAAGTCTTAATTGGTCAATTAATAGGTCTTAATTGGTTAAATATTAGTCACTAGTTAGGTCTTAATTTGTTAGGTATTATGTCTTAATTGGTTTACATTAGAATTTTTGTTTATGTTAGTTTCTAGTGTTATATTTTAATAGGTCTTAATTCCTTTCTAGAATTTTTGTTTATATTGTTTATATGGTATTAATCCTATTAAGTCTTAAGAGGTCATATTAATCATCACATGTTACTTGTATTAATGAGACTTAATTGATCAATTAATAGGTCTTAATTGGTCACATATTAGTTACATGTTAGGTCTTAATTGGTAGGACTATAAGGTCTTAATAGGTCATATTCGACCTAATTGGTCAAGTATAGGTCCTATTAGTTCTTAACGGTGTACTATTAGGTCTTATTAGGTAACTTTAATCAATTTAGGTATTATTAGTCCTATTAATCACATGTTTAGTCTTAATTGGTCAATTAATAGGTCTTAATTGGTTAAATATTAGTCACTAGTTAGGTCTTAATTAGTGAGGTATTAGGTCTTAATTGGCTTACACTAGAATTTTTGTTTATGTTAGTTTCTAGTGTTATAGTTTTGTTGGTAGCTTTTCCTTGCAGGACCAAACTTGAATCAAAAGGTGGGCTTGATCCTCAAATTAGGCACTCAAGTTTGACAAGAAAATAGAACCAATTGATGAGGATAGAGAACATCCTCCTTCTTCTTTGAGTTCCACATCACTTAGGTGGTTATTGCCTTATCTGCACACTCAAGACACCTCATGATAAACAATAGGCCTGCAAATAGATTATTGTGGAATAGTCTTCAAACCCCTTTAGGTATCCTGTACCCCAATGAAAGCAATTCTTAATGCAATAGCCCTACTTGCATAGAATGGGTATGAAAACTAGAGACCTATACTAACAACATGAAAGGGAAAGGGTGGAATTGAAAGTAAATGATTTGAAGATGAGTTGAAGGACCCCTGAGATGTCCTAAGTCCCTGATAGACTAGTGCCTTGTCCAAAGGGCCATAGAGTCAAATACCCTATTGTAATAAACAACTCTGAAACAAGAAGACAATGTACTCAATGTGTTGATGCCTAACATCAATCACATACCATGACCAAACCTCACTTAAAAAACCCACCTGTGTATCCAAGTATGTTATTACCCATCCAAAGGATTTTAACCCTCCCCTTAGAAGAGACCTATAAATAGATAATACATTAACCAACATCCACTGGAAGACAAGCATGACATATCTTTGACACCTCAACTCATACATACATGAAAACTAACTCTGAACCAGTTATCCCTGTCAAGAAAACTCCACTTGTAAACACATAGGCAATGCAAACAGAAAAATCAAACACCCTTGATGTATGATTAATGAATTCATAATTCAAATGGAGATAGCTTGGTAATAGTAAGAATATATTGAATCTCATACATAAGACAAATCAATTACACTACATATCATATTCTCTGAGCCAAAAAAGGAGAAAAGAACACTCTATATGTAGAGAAGTAGAGAAAATCTATAGGAAAAGGACCCTTCATGGAACCAGTTCTCCACAAAAATGCAGAAGAAGGAACCCTTACTCTGTCAAAATTTTGTAACTTATACTCCCTAGTCATCTTGGAATTCTCAAAGAGAATGCAACAAGCTACAGATGACTTAGGGTTAGGGTTTCAACCACTCAACCAACTGGAAATGGTCATAAAGTTATTATAGGGGTGGAAACCCAGGGAACCAGGAGAAAGAAAATCTTGGAATGATCCTCAATCATGAAAAATTCTCTATGAAGGTACTGAGAATCATAAAAAAACTCAAAATGTCAACCCTAAAACATGCCTTGAGCACAAAACTGCATAGTACAAACCCTGCAGACAATCACTCAACACCTTGGACCACACTACAATAGCAAGCGCCACCAAACCAATTGAAATCAGCTATTAAAACCATAAATTTTGGTACTTCCTGTCACTAGAAACCCTCTGCAAATTCAAATTTAAAATCAAACGACTACCTTATGGTGCTTGCAGCAAATCGGCTGTCGAAATTTAAAATCAAGTTCACTTTATGTCATGACCGTCTGATCTTCCTGCTTCGCGAGCTTTAGATCTTAACCCAATTGCCAAAAGACTGAGAAACTTGACCAGGCTAGCATCAAGAAGATCGATGATCATCGCAAGTTTGTGTACCCATCCGAGATTCTATCAGATTTCATGCCCACCATCAGATAAAGAATCTTCCCCCATCTCTGACAACCCACTGATAAGAAACAAAATCAATGGTCATCGCAAGATCTTAAGCCTTTGACAAAACCCATAAGATTATACACCATCCATCGATTCACTAACAGGATCAGGACCCACTGACACATGCTGAGTAAGATTTAAAATCAACAGATGGCACATGATCTCAAAGTGGAAGAATATTCCTTAAGATCATGTGCCAACCGTAGATTGAAAAGCCTTAACTACAGGCCCCACTGATAGGATCCCTCTCAGGCAACACACTGACCAATGAGAGAATGCCAACTATGCCAACATGGCAGTGGACCCACTAAAAGAAAAGGTTACATCACACAAAAGAATCAATGGTTGTCTGAAAATCTCATATGTCTGACACATCTTATAAGAATTTATGCTCACTGTTGATTCACTGCAAGTGTCAGGACCCTCTGACAAACTGGTAACCCAAGACCCACTGACAACTACCAACGTGTCAAAACATGGACCAATAAGATATCACCACTTGTGCATACATGTCAACGGACCCACCTATTTGAGAAGCTCTGTCATAAAGGAGAATCAGTGGACATCTTAAGTTCACAAGCCTTTGACACATCTCATGAGAAGATATGCCCACCATTAGATGGAGATGGTGTCAAAGAGTCGGGCCTAGGAAAATACAAAGCTGAAACATTAGGAAGTATTAAAAAAGTTAAACTTAGGAAAGATTAAAATACACTGGGCGTTGGGGACCTAGGAAAGATTAAAGGCCCCGGGGGTTAGAGACTTAGGAAAATAAAAAAGGGACCCCGCCAGTGATGAAACCTAACCGCACGACATGGTAAAGTGGTCTTTAATAAGCACATGTGGAATTGGAACTTAAGTGACCTATGAAAAGGTAATGTGAAAATAAAATAGGGCCAGGGAAATTTTAATTTAAGGACCCAACGGCTAGATTTTAAAGAAAATTTTGCCAAGTGTTTTAGTCGAAAACATGAAAAACATTGCATAGACCAGGGGAAGAGAGCTAGAGCCATGAAATTTTTTTCAAAGTGCTAAAAATGGCTCTGGTTGGGGATGCATGCCTCCTGCAGGCATCGCAAGAAACTAGATCTCTGGGAAAAGAAGACCATCAACTGGAAAAAGGGCACAGAGATCTCAAAAAACACAGGGGAACAAATCGGGGAAAACAAGAAGGGAAAACTATATACAAAGCGTACACATTTTTTACAAAAATCCTTGAAACCTCAAAACTTGAACCAATCTTTGCCCCTGTCAAAAATCTGGTTTTCATTTCTTTCTTCTTGAGGTAAACTGGATACTTTATTCCCATTTGTTTCACCAAGTATATCAAAATTCTCAATCAATCCACCAGGCAAACAAAATCTTTATCCTCACCTTCATAGTGCATGTAAAAACTTGGAATACTCTCATTATCCTGCTCACTATGAAAGTAAAACTCAGCATGCTCATGAATACTATCATCAAATTGAAACTGATCCTTATCTACTGATTCATGTATGCCATCAATCTAAAATGCAAAAGTCACATACTTTATCTAATAAAAATCTTCATTCATACCTTGACTATGCGTATCCTTAGGTGTAGCTGGTGGGAGTTCCAATGAACAATCCGGTTTATACTTAGACATGTTATCGTCAAATTCTGTAACACTTGGAACCTCCATGTTTTCCTCAAACAATGGATTGATAATTCCATGTAATACTCCTTGTTGCACATTATGACAAAAAATGGGCTGATCATCATCATAGTCCCTCATCATATAAAGTATTAGAAAAACACTTTAAACTCACTACCCATTTCATCTCCATGGAGATTTTCAGCATATGAGGAAAAATCAGAATAACATGAAGATCCACAGTCAAAATCACCTACCAAGCATATAGTATCCACAATTATATCTTCTTCATTATCTTGTTTAGGAAAAACATCATAGCAAAAACCATGGTTCACTCCTAAACTCTCTATTGTATGTTGCAACCTCATTATCCCATGCAGGACCATTAGATAACCTTTTACTCAAATCTTCATGTTCATCCTCACTGACATCACATTGAATTACCACTTCTTTATCTTGAAAATTTGAGGATAGAACACCCTCAACATCTTCATACTCAAGCAGATTTGCACAATGTACAAATTGAGATGCACTATTACTTTCAGATTCAGAAAGTGAAAACATACCTTCACTGATAAAGGAATGTCACTTCCATCATTACTTTCTTCCTCCCATGTTGCATCAAACTCATATGAAGACACCTCAACATCACTGCCTTCATCACTCTCACCTAAGTAACCACTTTCAACACTATGTTCCTCTGACTATGACTGACATATCTATGAATGACATTCCTCACCTTATGCAGCAACATCAAACTCATCATTAGAGACAAAAATTTCAGCCTCCTCATCTGTATAACACTGAGACATAGAAGCAACAACCTCATGCCTAGGAACATAAGAAAAATCATGCTTATAATCAAAATTACAAGAATTGACTGCAGTGGCAAATTTACAACTCAAAACACCATCACACTGCTCAATTCTACCAAGGTCTGGAATATGTCTTACTATTGTAGCATCCTGAACACATGTCTCATTAGTAGCAAAAGACTCAACAACATTTATACATATATCTTGATTTGACATTTCAACTTGATTACAAACTATAGCAGGAGTGTTGATACACCAATTTGGAATTGTGGTACCAACACTACATCCTTCTTTTCTTTCATATTCATTATACTGGAACACACTCATGGAAAAATGACCTCTGGTCAATCCATATTTCAAATTGTTCTCAATGTCCATCGCAGTTATAAATGCCTGATATAATGACCTAGGTTCTTTATCCCTCAGCAAGTAGTTCATTTTCTTACCAAATGCATCAAAGTAGACATTCATACATACTTGATCTGGGTCTATAATTTTTAGGGATATCATTCAATACTTTAGCAAATCTGATATTGAATTGAGGGACAAGTTCATCACTCTCAATATGAATCTTTAAAAACTTATCATAGGAATTAGATATGCTCACCCTTTCTACAAATTTCTCCATGAAGGTTGAATGCATCTCACTCCAAGATGAGATAGAACATGCTGGTAGAAAAGAGAACCAGTCTCTAGCATCACCTTCTAGAGTTTGAACAAACAATTTCATCCATAGGTCTTCATGGCACACATCAAAGTCACACATTACATCAACAAAGCATTGAACATGTTTCCTTGCTGACTGATGCTGGTCCCCTATCATACTTTGGTAAATATCTCCTAATTCCATCAAGGATCTTATTAGGGAAACTAGGTATGCCATCATCACAAAATGGTACATATCCTCTGACAAAATAAACTCTGTGGAACATCCATCACTAGTTGCAGCTTTGCACACCCACTTGAAAACCTTCAAGACTAATGACAAGAAATGTATACTTGAAAACTAATCTTCTTTTGTCACTGAACCTTTCCTATATTCTTCACATCTTACTCCTTTTCTTAGTGCTTGATCACTTAATAAGGATACATTCTTTACAAGAAAATACCTGGAAGTTTTGCAGCAGAGACTTTGTTGACTGGAAGGTAGGGCATATCTAGAACTCATCTTATAGCTCCATCAGATTCTTTGCTATGCAGAGTTGCCACCTCCTTGAAGAGGAAATTTTTTGTTTTTCTTTGTACCTCTTCCAATCAACCAAAACTACACTAGGATATCACATTGTCTATCAGAAAATGCACTAATCAAACAGAGACTTCAGAGCTGCCACTCAATACATATTGAGAAGATGTTAGCAAATGCTTTATTTTTCTATCTGGCTATTTCCAATGGGTCCCCAGTATAGTCACCATTTTGTTGGTAGCTTTTCCTTGCACAACCAAACTTGAATCAAAAGGTGGGCTTGGTCCTCAAATTAGGCACTCAAGTTTGACAAGAAAATAGAACCAATTGATGAGGATAGAGAACATCCTCCTTCCTCTTTGAGCTCCACATCACTCAAGTGGGTATTGCCTTATCTGTACACTCAAGATACCTCATGATAAACAATAGGCCTGCAAATAGATTATTGTGAATAGTCTTCAAACCCCTTTAGGTATCCTGTACCCCAATGAAAGAAATTCTTAATGCAATAGCCCTACTGAATAGAATGGGTATGAAAACCAGAGACCTATACTAACAACATGAAGGGAAAGGGTGGAACTAAAAGTAAATGATTTGAAGATGAGTTGAAGGACCCCTAAGATGTCCTAGGTCCCTGATAGACCAGTGCCTGTCCAATGGGCCACAGAGTCAAATACCCTATTGTAATAAACAACTATGAAACAAGAAGACAATGTAATCAATGTGTTGATGACTAACATCAATCACATACCATGACCAAACCTCACTTTAAAAACCCACCTATGTATCCAAGTATGTTATTACCCATCCAAAGGATTTTAACCCTCCCCTTAGAAGAGACCTATAAATAGATAATACATTAACCAGCATCCACTGGAAGACAAGAATGACATATCTTTGACACCTCAGCTCATACATACATGAAAACTAACTATGAACCAGTTATCCCTGCGAAGACAACTCCACTTGCAAACACATAGGCAATGCAAATAGAAAAATCTAACACCCTTGATGTATGATTAATGAATTCAGAATTCAAATGGAGATAGCTTGGTAACAGTAAGAATATATTGAATCTCATACATAAGACAAATCAATTACACTACATATCATATTCTCTGAGCCAACAAAGGATAAAAGAACACTATATGCAGAGAAGTAGAGAAAATCTACAGGAAAAGGACCCTTCATGGAACCAGTTCTCCACAAAAATGTAGAAGAAGGAACCCTTACTCTGTCAAAATTTTGTAACTTATAGTCCCTAGTCATCTTGGAATTCTCAAGAGAATGCAACAAGCTATGGATGACTTAGGGTTAGGGTTTCAACCACCCAACGAACTAGAAACGGTCATAAAGTTATTACAGGGGTGGAAACCCAGGCAACCAAGAGAAAGAAAATCTTTGAATGATCCTCAATCATGAAAAATTCTTTGTGAAGCTACTGAGAATCACAAAAATACTCAAAATGTCAACCCTGCAACACACCTTGAGCACAAAACCGCACTGTACAAACCCTACAGACGATCACTCAACACCCTGGACCACATTGCAATAGCAAGTGCCACCAAACCAATCGAAATCAGCTATTAAAAACCATAAATTTTGGTACTTCCTGTCATTGGAAACCCTCTGCAAATTCAAATTTGAAATCAAATGGCTACCTTATGGCGCTTGCAGCAAATCGGCAGTCAAAATTTAAAATCAGGTTCACTTTAAGTCATGACCATCTGATCTTCCTACTTCACGGGCTTTAGATCTTAACTCAACCACCAAAAGACTAAGAAACTTGACCGGGGCCCGCATCAGGAAGATCAATAGCCATCGCAAGTTTGCATACCCATCTGAGATTCTATCGGATTTATGCCCACTATCGAATAAATAATCTTCCCCCATCTCTGACAACCCACTGACAAGAAACAAAATCAATGGCCGTCGCAAGATCTTAAGTCTCTAAAAAACCCATAAGATTATACATCATCCATCGATTCACTAACAGGATCAAGATCCCACTAACACATCCAAAAACCAGGTCCCACTGACACATGCTGAGTAAGATTTGAAATCAATGGATGGTGCATGATCTCAAAGGGGAAGAATATTCCTTAAGACCATGCACCGACCATACAATGAAAAGCTTTAACTGTAGGCCACACTGATAGGATCCCTCTCAGCAACACACTAACCAATGAGAGAACACCAACTATGCCAACATGGTAGTGGGACCCGCTAAAAGAAAAGTTTATGTCACACAAAAGAATCAACGATTGTCCCAAAATCTCATATGTCTGCACATCTCATAAGAATTGACGCCCGCCATTGATTCACTGCAAGTGTCAGGACCTCTCTAACAAATTGGCAACCTAGGACCCACTGACAACTGCCAATGTGTCAAAAACATGGACCAATAAGGATATCGCCACTTGTGCATACGTGTCAACGGACCCACCTATTTGAGAAGCTCTTTCATAAAGGAGATCAATAGACATCTTAAGTTTGCAAGCCTCTAACACATCTCATGAGAAGATACGCCCATCGTCAGATGGAGATAGTGTTCAAAGAGCTGGACCCAGGAAAATACAAAGCCAAAACATTAGGAAGTATTAAAATAGTCAGACTTAGGAAAGATTAAAATACACTGGGCGCTAGGGACCTAGGAAAGATTAAAGGCCACCGGGGGTTAGAGACTTAGGAAAATAAAAAGGGACCTCACCAGTGATGAAACCTAACCGTGCGACATGGTAAAGTGGTCTTTTAATAAGAACATACGAAATTGGAACTTAAGGTGACCCGCGAAAAGGTAATGCGAAAATAAAACAGGGTCAGGGCAATTTTAAATTTAAGGACCCAACGGCTAGATTTTAAAAAAAAATTTGCCAAGGGTTTTAGCCAGAAACATGAAAAACATTGCAGAGACCAGGGGAAGAGAGCTAGAGCCATGAAATTTTTCAGAGTGCTACAAGTTTAATAGGTCTTAATTGGTTTTTAGAATTTTTGTTTATATTGTTTATGTGGTATTAATCCTATTATTTCTTAAGAGGTCGTATTAATTGTCACATGTTACTTGTATTAATGAGACTTAATTGGTCAATTAATAGGTCTTAATGGTCAAGTATTAGTCATATGTTAGGTCTTAATTGGTAGGAACTATAAGGTCTTAATAGGTCATATTCAACCTAATTGGTCAAGAAGAGGTCCTATTAGTTCTTAAGGGTGGACTATTAGGTCTTATTAGTAGGTATTAGGTCTTATTAGGTAATTTTAATCAATTTAGGTATTATTAGTTCTATTAATCACATGTTAAGTCTTAATTGGTCAATTAATAGGTCTTAATTTGTTAAATATTAGTCACTAGTTAGGTCTTAATTGGTTTACACTAGAATTTTTGTTTATGTTAGTTTCTAGTGTTACAGTTTAATAGGTCTTAATTGGTTTCTAAATTTTTGTTTATATTTTTTATGTGGTATTAATCCTATTAAGTCTGAAGAGGTTTGTATTAATCGTGCTAGGTCTGTCTTAATTGGTCATATTAGTCACATGTTAGAAATTCAAAAAACATACATGTTACGTGCATAGATGAACTAGAAATTTAAGAAACATACATGTTACAAATTTAAATGTGCATACATTGAACTAAATGATTTAAACATATATGTTAAGTATAGGTCCTATTAGTTCTTAAGGGTGGACTATTAGTTCTTATTAAAGTAGGTTAAGTCTTATTAGGTCGTATTAATCAATTTAGGTTTTATTAGTCATATTAGTCACATGTTAAATTTTAACTCCAGTTAATTAATAGGTCTTAATTGATTAAATATTAGTCACTTGTTAGGTCTTCATTGGTTAGGTATTAGATCTTAATTGGTTTAGATGAAATTTTTGTTTAATTTAGTTTCTAGTGTTAGAGTTTAATAAGTCTTAATTGATTTCTAAATTTTTTGTTTATTTTGTTTATGTGGTATTAATTCTATTAAGTCTTAAGGGGTCGTATTAATCATGTTATGTTTGTCTTAATTGGTCATATTAGTCACATGTTAGAAATTTAAGAAAATACATGTTACATGCATAGATGAACTAGAAATTATTAGTCATATTATATTATTTTATTTCTACAATTAAAAAAATAAAATTAAATAAACAAGAAAAACTATTAAATTAAAATATTTCTATTTGAATTACAACTATTTTCTATTAAATAAACAAAAAATAACTATTAAATAATGATTTTTAATTAAAATACAACTATTTAATACTAAATAAAAAAAACAACTTAAAAAAAACATTCAAATTAAAAAATAAAAAATGTACTTACCTCTTCCGGTCGGAACACCCTTGTAGCTCTCCTCACAAGCTGGAAGCCGCTGAATGAAAATGACCCACACGGGCCACCTTTTTTTCTTATATAGACTTTTGGGGGTCCAGTTGGAAGGGGTTAGAGTGGACCCCCCCCGCCACATAGATGCCATCTGGTGCCTAATGGGTGCCCCGTGGTTCCGGCTAGACCCCTTCCAGTCGGAGCCCCCTAGTATGTCATGTAGTGTGACACACTATTGTACTTTTACCCATAAGGCTTCATTTTGTCAATTTTGCTAACTTCTAATTTTCTTTTCTTAAAAAAAACAAATGTTTGTAATTGTGGCATTGCACAAATATGAATAGTAATAAAAAGTTGAAAGAAATAAAAAAAGGTTAATAGAAGGCCGAAATCTACCTCTATCTATTTTCTTATTATGTAATTTTTTTTTATCAAAATTTAATTTTAAATATTTTACAACCTATTTTATTGGTTTATATATTTTTTTCCTTGTTTCATCCATCATTATAATTATATGATTTTTTTTATTATGATATATTGACTATTTGAAGAGGTCTCTCTTGCAAGGTTTTTAAAGTTGTTTTGCATACCATTTTATGCCTTCAATCATTTTGACAAATGCCCATAGATATTTATGTGTTAGTGATTGATTAATTATTAAAAGTGTCCTTTGTCCAATAACCAACATTGAAAGATTCCTAGTAGATATATGCCTCAATATTTTTCTATCTTGAACACTGTATTATTATAGGATTTTTTAGGAGGTTGTTGCATAGATGGTTTAGTTAGAATTATTGTATATAATTTACTATTTTCTTGCTAATCTAATTGTTAAAGTACAACTAACTATTCCACTTGAAACTTCCATGAATGTGCATCATATTATTCATTGGATCATATGGCCAATTTAAAGATATTCATTATCACTCTCATATATTCGTATTTCGAATGAGAAGTCATCTTGCACACACTTTTTGTATTGTTTCTTCACAAGTAGAGAAACTCTATTCAACATTCCTTGTGCCTTTTTATCATATAGTGTTGAGAATCTACCACTACCACTAGTTTTTAAATATACATAGCTACTAATAATAATGATTTTCTAGTTTGGGTAATTTCTCCTATTGTAAAATACTTAGTCAAAAAGGGCTATGAATTTTTGACTTCCCAAAGAAACAAAAGTTCTTCAAGGGCTTTTCATTTCTGTTGGCACCGAGTTGTCCTCATAAAAGTTTTTTGCATGGATATCAATAAATCAAAAAATCCTCACAAGAAAGACAGTCTCATACTTAGCCATAATAAATAATTTTAATTATATTTTATATAAATCAATAATAGAGTCTTCAGACCACCTCCTCTTGCATTGTGATTTTGGGCCAATAATGTTGGGCTTGGTTGAAAAATAAGTTAATATGGTCAAAACCTCTCCAAACACTCTTAAAGATGTTCTTGACAGCTGACCATTATTGCATCAAGATTGCTTCTTTTCTTCCATATGGACTATCTACCCTTCCATCTTGGTATGACACATTTGATGGGAGTGCAACAAGATAACTTTTAAAACTGGTTTCTTCCTTTAAAAGGTGATTGCAGGGATTCAAATCTCCATTTATGAGAACACGAGAGCATACACTTCTTTAAATAAAGACCTATCCTTCACTTTCACCTTATGGGATTCAAGTTTACCTTAAAATAAGGTTCAAACACTAGTAAATTTTAGCTTGTTTTTCGATGAGGATTAGTCAATTTTTAGATGCCAATTGGTTGACCAAACGACCATAACTATTTTCAAAGTTTTTTCGTCGATTATACAACACATAAAACCATCGTCGCAATTGCAACATCTATAGTAGTTCAATTATCAACGGACATGCCGTCAAAATAATTACTTCAACCTGGAAGAATTATCGGCCATACCTTTC